>JASANE010028744.1:0-49928 GCA_030248225.1 Trileptium ribeirensis | reverse complement strand
TAACTTTTAACGAAAATACGACTAAATGTTGAACCCATAAAACCGATGAACATATCTGCGTAAAATAGGTTCTAGTTGCATTCTCGGCAAACGACTGTTGTTGTGGAGTGCTCGCCACAAACATTTCTGTTGCACTGACTGCATATTCGATGAATTTTACGTTTTAGTTTCGCCGGGCAAAGATGAAACGGCCTTTTGTGAGGCTCTAAAGTAAAGTTAAGTCATCAATGTACACCATATTTCGTTACATGTCTGACAAGTTGTCGACATAAACTTCAGTTATCTGGGGTATACAGAACATTACGTTTCCGATTTTGCCCATGTCAATTTTAGGGCGGACAAAAAAAGAACCTCTTAGTGCGGGGGTGGCAGCCCCCGACATAGGCTAAGGGATAGTCTTAAGGCTTATTTATATAAATATCAAGGTAAGGCTAAGGCTTACACTTAGAATATCAAGAACGGCATGGCCTATGTTTGTGTCCGGCCCTAATTGTCCTACATTGGCGCAGATTTTTAGTGCTAGATGATTACAAAACAGATATTCTAATAATAAATCCTGTGTACTAGTCAAATATAACAGCATATAAGCCACTTTGCTGTTCTGCAGAAATACATGAAATTTGATTTGAAACCATCGAGAAAGCTCAGAAAACGTACAAATCACCAAGATCGTAGAAAATAGAAAACAATCTGGAATTTTAAGATACAATTTTACAATCTTACATTAGCTATCTTTACTATTTTAGCTTTACTATTTCTTACCTTCCGGAACATTAGCTCGAACTTGACGCTGATCAACAACAGACACATCGAAACATCCGATCGCACTAACAGTTGAACTATGGAGACCATTCGGGTTTTGCGCCCGCATTTGACTAAGCGGCATAATAAGGCATTCGCCAAGATTCTTCAAGAAATCAAACCTAGAGAAGGTTTTGGATGAACCGGGCTGAGGTGCAAGTCCGTTGCGTTCGGTGAAAAGAACATAAGCATTTAGGCACGCTATGTCGATATTGTTAGAAAACATGACCACGGGCCATCGCCTCGACCGACGGTAGCAGGAATAGTTGCGAATTTTTTGATCTAGTGCATCCACTCCCGATTTTGTCGCGTTATAGTACAAAATGGCAACCGGCTTTCCGTGACTCCCTCCCCCAGTTGTTCGATGCAATGAAGTTAAAACAAGCACAGTTTTCGTCGCTCTTTCTTGGTATGAAACTAAAGCAAACGTACATGGTTGAGTTAGTTTCACGTTTTTGTTGTTTCGCGTTTTTAGGACGCAGCGCCAAGGGAAGGTCGCGCCTATTCTGCATAACGGTACCAACTAAAGTCAGCCGCTTTGTTACCAAAAAATTTGCCAGATTAACGCTGGAGAAAAATTTATCCATGGTAACATTCCGACCCGACCCGTACAACGGTTCAACCAAATCGCAAACGACTCGATGTCCGAGACCCTCAGCAGCCGGTTGGTTTTCACGCCCAAGTATGGTTTGATGTTGCAGCAAAAATTCGATTTTGCATCAGCTGAAATCCATAACTTCAGTCCATATTTGCCTGGTTTGGAAGGCATGAATTGGCGGAAAATACAGCGCCCACGGAACTTCACCAGCTGCTCGTCTACTGTGACACATTCTCCAGGTATATACAATTTGCGGCACTGCTCTGCAAACAATTCAAATAGCTCACGAAAAGCAGCAAATTTGTCGTCGCGCCGCCTTATTTGTCTGCTGTCACCGTCGTCGAAGCGAATGAAGCGCATAAGCAGCTTGAAGCGATCTCGAGACATCGTGGCGCGAAAATGGGGCGGCAGTGTTTGTTCCCAAAGGCGATGTACAGCGCTTCGGTTCAGTTTGAATACACCTTGAAGGATTATCAAGCCGATATATGCTTGTACTTCTTCTCGCAAAAACGTGTTGTGGTTGCCAAATCTGCGAACCTAAATGACATTATTTTGGTGAGTCCAAGATATGCTGCCTGTATTGCTGTTGACTGGTGACACGGTTTTAATCATCAGTGGAGTGAACTCATAAGTCAAACGCCTCTCTCAGCCCGTGAACGACTGACAGGCACCAGTGACGTTGGGCCCGGCTTTTCCCGCATTATGTTCTCCGCAGCTGTTTGACCTCGGGTCCGCGGCGAAGCCGACGACCAAATCACTCCTGCCGTTTTAGTTGCATATGTTGCAGCATCACCTCCCGCACCGTCATCAGGCTCTTCATTATTCTCATTGTCGCTGAGCTGCGGCGGGGACTGGTAACCGTCCAATTCACTATCCTCCAATACTTCTTGATCTACAAGTTCCGAATCATTATCAATGTCTGACGCATCTTCAGTGTCAATATTATTGTCGGCAGTAAAATCGTCGTCCGCTAGCGCATATTTCACAGCTTCTTCCAAACTTAATCGCTGGTTAGCCATATGGTATATAATATAAGGTATCTGAAATCAGGATAAAGACAATAAATGTCCGTTAAAAATACAAACCTCTGCTTCCGAATCTAACGCACCATTGACTCTCGTGTACATATTTCCATAAATACAGTGATGGAAATATGTATTTTACCTATACTTATGGATGTGATACCCAAAATCTTGAAATTTTACGAATACTACTTGTTGGGAGTCCCGCAGACCCCCCTCAGTCCGGAGAGGGGTGTATGATTTTGTACTGGATTTACAAGCTAAGTTGCTACCCTCCATAGGACTGTGGGGGGGGTCCGTCGGACCCGGAGTCAAATGGCATGGCTTAGCGGTATATAAAAAAGGGCACTGAAAGATATCTTTAAAAGATGAATTCTCACGAAATTTCAGTGCTTTCATTCCCTTATTCCTGATTTCGTGGTGAAAAATCTTGGTCTGGGGTCTGTCGGACCCCCCTCAGTCCTGGAAGGGTTAATATAAAAACTCGGGCTGTTACAGAATGTTATTTTGCTGCTAAACATCTAAGCATTACTATTTCATATTTTTGTCCGTATTGTTACAACAAAATAATGATTGACCGACTTAAAACAATTTTTTCCTTAGCACAATGCGTGCTTCTCAGAATTATATTTTCGATATGTTAAAACTATAGCACGAACCTTGAAAAATGACTATATATAAATTTTATTTATGTTTGTTGCCATCTTGTTACAATAATAATTGGTGAATTTGTTAGTGCTCTGTTTTATACTGAACCGCAGTGTGTTTTTGTAGTCATCATCGTACTTCTGTCCGCCTACAATTTTTGGAATGCCAGTCGAAAGCGTTTTAAAGATTTTGTTCACTGCTATTATTGGAATGTTAGCTGAAATCCCAGCAATGGTGTGGCACGGATATTTCCTGATCGGCAACGGTCAACATATGACGATGCATTTTTTCTTTGGCATCAGCGGAGTTTTTGAAATATTGCATTATCGGAAAATTAGAGTAAGTCGCTAGCAGTTGTTTGAATCAAATATTCGTATAAATGCGTCGTCTTAATGAATATGAAAACCATGACATCATAAAACTCACATTTTGGAAGTACGTTCACACGCCAAATTTGATTAAATGTTGAACAAAACTTGCTCAAAATTTTACTGTGGTTATGGTCTATAACAGCTTCTGCACCGCGGAAATATGAACCAAATCAGACTTATAGTTACAAAATTACAGACTATAACTTCAAAATTTTTACATATTTTTTCTTTTAAATGTTAACTATCTAATAATAACTGGAAAGCGAAACTTACGAGCCAATGGATTTGTCGGAATATTTGTATTCTAAAACACATCAAATATAAAAAATTGCAGATTTTTAGCATTATGACCGTTCTTCTTAAAATATTGCTTTAGTGTCGTAGCTTGGTAGCACGATGATGTATTTTGCAGCATAATATTTTTTCAGCAATGTCTTTAAAGAAAATAAAGATTTAGCGCTTTTATCGGACTTTGAATTTTATGGAAAATGGAAATTTCTTGCAGTAAACATTAAACCGCTAATGTACATTGAAAAATTCGTAGATGTCTAACAGAGTATAGTAGCTATAACTTAGAAACACTTGTAATAATTATTGCTTTCTAATTAATATCTATAGGATAAACCCAACGGTGACAACACAAATAGTGATGAGCACATGTAAATTTGTGCCTATAAAGGAATGTAAAGTTCTTTTTTGCACTGAATGCATAGTAATTCTTGTTTGTTTTTACACGCAAAAGAATTCCGTTGTCCATAGCGCTGTCTCTAAAAATTAATACTCAGTTTATGCAGCATCCCTAAGAAAAATTTTGCCTGAGTATTCAGTAGCTGGTTATATCTCAACGATTGTTGCACCGTACTGAAGCTGCTTGTTTATAGATAAAAAATTTTTTATCGGAATTTAATCAAAAAAGCCAAACGAAAACTTAGACATTAAAATATGAACAAGTACGAAGCACTTCTCGTCTGCAGTTACACATTTGACTAAGCTAGAGCATAACAGCAGTGATATTTAATTTTTTTACAGGTTGAAGCTCGCAACTGATAAATATGCAGTGATTAAGGTATCAGTGAAATTCACAACCATACATTTAAAAGTAAGATGTCGGTGTAAGTTATTCACATAACAACTCCGTACTTTGCGCTGTTTTAGTGTGCTGCGTTATAAATTCCTAGTCCACACTTATAAGTTTGGCACGTTCTGATTTTTTGCTTCGAGCAGGTATATGCGTTTTGATTTCCCAAAAGATCCAAAGTGTGCATCCTTAGTACCTGCGCCTCGCTAAGGATATAAAAAACTTTCAAAATTACTAACCAAAAACACAGTGTCTCTAACTAGCCGCGATATACGAATGATGTCATATGGTATAGGCCCTAAGTCAAACAACTCATCTACTTTCTCACCGCTCAAAAGTTGTAGCTGTAGAAAATTCCCAAAACATTTGAAAAATATTGTAAATCCAACGGTCTTACCACTAAGTAAATTGCAGTCTTTTGTGTTTCCAAGCGCATCGCGTTTGCTGAACATTGCATTGATTACATTTGATTTTTCTGATGAAGAATCGATAGCATTCAACAAAAGGATGAAATTAGACTCTGACCGCGAAGAAATTATAGAGCTAAGCGCTCACTTGCAAAGATTGCTGCGACTGGTCAGCACTGCAATTATTAATGTTGGTTGGTCATATTTATTTTCAGCTGCCGCCTCATTCAACTTACATTGCGTTTTGCGCTGCACTTCTTGTTGAAGGGATGCTATTCAGTTGGCACCTACATGGCAAAGATATAGTTGAGCAACAGGTTAATCCGAACATTTGCGTTAATAAGCCTAAATCATGACTTGTTTATCCACCTCTATCAATTATAATTACCGTCCCGTTATTGACGACATCATGTAGTACCTGCATATTCGTATGAAGAAATGCATGTCTATGCAATGATAAACAACTTTAACTATAATGAACGTACTTTTTACGTTTGTTTACAAATTAAGTACACAACTCGTGTAACTCACTCTACGGCAACTGAATACAACACACTGTACTGTGTTAAATGATTTGCTTGCGTTTTAAGGATGTTTGGTCTCGCCTACCTTAAGGATCCGAGAAACTGCGTCGTTATAGATAAGTGGTTAGCGGGCGAGACCAGAAGCGAAACTTTTCGACCCTAGCCATCATGCTGGCAACTGTTTGTTGAACGCTACTTGAAATATTATTATATATTTCAAGAAGCAAGGTATTTGAGGTTAACATGTTTAACCTGTTTCATGGCGATTGGCATCAAATAACGCCAGCGCACATCATTCAGGCTGACTTTGTCGCATTATGAACGTCTGCACGTGCGTTGTAGTTCGTTCGCTTTGCGAGGTTTTTATAAAACCCAGAGACAGAGCAGATAGAGAGCGTAGTGGTTTACGTACGCCGCTCTCACCCGCCCGAACGGCACCCGGCACGGAATTCGGTCCGTGGCGCCGGCATGCGTTTGTCAAACATGGCACGATACGCAAATTATAGCGACCGTTAATGGGTTAAATGGAATTATCCTGTATAGTATGGCAGCATGGGTATGACAAATAAGAAAACCAACAAAACCTACGTAATCAACTCAAATCACCTGCTGGGTTTCTTGATTAAATCAGGGGTTGCTTATATATGAGAAACGTGCTCGGATAAGACTATTTCTTATAAAGAAATATAAGCAGCATTTTATAGCCATGGTACGATATCTGCTTATTACTAGATGCTTCGCGGTTACCGTAGGATTTCCACTGTTTAAGAAATAATATTTAACAATGTTTAGTTTTAGCCATTACATAATGTTCGTATGGTGTTAGTGCACCGATTACACAATTTGGTTGAGCCTGTATCGCGGGTTAAGCCATCTCAGAAGCATTATATATTTCGTAATTATTACAGTAAAATGATTTACTGCCCAGTTCTTCTAATTGGAAACGCTGGGGGCCTAGGATTTGTGGCTATTTCAGTTGCATATGATACGAAACGATGCCCATGGCTGTTGCTCTTCTCAAAATTACGCGCCCGGCCATATTTAACTTACCATTATATTTTTTCATTTCACCCGTGAAGCACACGTTCATACAACTGTACAACTTCCCTGCCGAGCAAGCGCGACCCGATAAAGTTAGAAACAGTGTCGGGTGAATTGTTCGAATAAACGACCACCGCAAAGTAATAAATGATCTGAAAGATATGCGTAAATAGCTTGTTTTGTTATGTCCGCAGAGCATATGTCTAGTGACACTTTTGTGGGCGAGAAACATTTGTCTCTTAAATATCACAAAACTAGTTATTTACACAGTTTTGTTGCCAAATATTGCGATTAAAATATATAATATGACATACAATGAAGATTATTTTTAATACAAATAAGTTTTTTCCCAAGAGCACGACATAATGTAATGAGTATAATGCGATTCTTCTGTGACAACTTTTGTATGCTGTATGACAAGTTAAAAAATCTTACCGGCTGTCATATTCTAGCTATTTATGACTATAGCTATTACACATTTATGGCATATCAAAGTTGTTCACATCGACGGTATGATATAAATATACCATTTCCAGTAAATTCCATAAAATCAGCTATATCGTTAAGCTTTACCATTAATTCAGGTTTCACAGCGTGCAAAAAAGACGCTACAGTTTTCGCTCTAGCAGTCGTTTACAAGAAACTAAAATCTAAAATAAATAATAATTATGTGATTTAGTTTCTGGCAAGCCGCTGTTAGATTTTATCTTAAATGACTCTTTGTTTAAGATTAAAATATTTAACAGATAGCTGTAAGAAACTTTAGTCTATTACCGATACCCAAAAAAGACATGGACGTCTCAAAATAATTTGTTACGGCTAACTGCCACAGATTTAAGTCCCTAATGGCTAATAGTGTCTTTGTTTGTCAAGTTTCTCTGCGTTTTTATAGCATAACTCACACTTCTAGTAATATGCACTGCTTCTAGGTATACCATACCGTCTAAAAATGCCATCGAAGTCCTGTAATTCAAATTTTTGTTGATAGAAAAGTAATAAATAAAAGTTTGAAGCTACGCAATGTCAAATTAAGATGCATATATAAATGAGCCTCCTGTTGTGCAATGTATTAGCTCCACCCAATATTTAGTTTTAAATGTCTAAAGTCCTACAACCAAGAAATAGCAACCGGATAAGCAGTTACAAATTAGATTATACAATATATTTACAATGTATAAAATTTTATTAGCTATAATTTGTAAAGTTTCAGCCAAATGTTTTCTCTGAGGATGAATTTAGCTCAGATTAAACTATTATAGCTTTGTAAGCACGCGTGTGCGTATCTGCGCCTTTTACTATACTCACGCAGGCATTGCGCCTGTAGTTAGCAATTTTGCATATGTGTTTCAAAATTATTGCTTCTTAACTACTGTTATATTTCATACTTCTAGACTCATACTTTGATAATCTACATTGTTGTTGGAACAATTGTGGCGATGCTGATTGAAACTCGTGATCGCAGTCAATTTATTCCATCTCTTATACGCGTCTTTCTGTTAACACTTCATGGCGGTTGGTTTTTTACTGTAAGCTAGTGTTAATTTTATGCAAAAATAACTTTTAATGTATTCTTCTGCCGCTATAGAATCAGCTGATAAAATTAAGTTGATATGAAAATCACAACTTAAAATGAACGCGCATTGCGAAATTTGAATTGATATTTTGCTAACTATGGTATAATGCAATAGTTCAATAAAACGTTGTACAGAAAACAATGGCACAAATTATCGCATATATCTAATAGCTGTTTTATTACAGTAGCTTTGGGTTTATTGTTCGTCAGAACAGTTGTGAGTCAGTTTCTACATGAAATTTCATCATGTTTTCTTTTTAAGTTTGAGAATATATATAGTTTATTTTATCATCTTTAAATATTTTTTTACTTATTTATGTTTATTTTATCGTTGTATCAATAGTTAAGTGGATACGGTAGTTATACTTACTAAAAATGTCGACTATCATGCCTTTGGGAACCGAAATCTTAATCCTTACGCTCCTTGTGCTCCAACCACTTCGCTATTTTAAATTTCCATTCACCAACATTTCAAATCTCCTTTCACCAACACCGTTTTATTGTAAGCTGAAATGACCAATGTTGGACGGTCAGTGCTGAATGAACAGCGACGGAACTGATGGACGAACAATGAGACCTGTCTCGCTGGTACAAATCAAAAACTTGTTGTTTTGTCTTGGATCCAACTGTCAGGCAAAGTACATTAAAGAAGAAACAGCTGGAACACGCCTAGCATCCGTCATATTATTGTATAGGCTATAAATTCATTGTTTGGTCAAGTTATACAGCGTAGTATTTAAGCGTATAGATCAGTTCAGCTGTCGTCACAGTTGAGTGCTTTACAAAATCAACCATTAGAGCTTGTTTACATCGCAACGTACATCGTCTGGTATGCATCAGACCGTTTTCTAGGAACGACGCATAACGTACTCATTTAGTTCACTAAGGCAGAAAATGCACTAGTAGCATATGCTAGAAATACATTCTCATTTTTATAGCTTGTCATTTTTATATAAATACGAGCATCAGTATCTTAGCCATATATTGCCAAATCGACAATGATAATATTCTCTGACCAGCATAAAAGTAACTTATCCGAAACGGATTGGACAGTCTTGTGAAGGGTACTATGCGAATTAAATTTGCAAAACACGTCGAGAAAACAAGCATTACTAGATATCTTGATGAAATGATACATTTTGAAACATGTTTTGCCGATTTTTTATTAAAATTGTCCTAGGCTTATTTGAAAGTCTAGTACTTTCCTGTTTAACATAACTTTGAAATTACCCCACAGTCAATATTTTTATAGCCTTCTCTTTTTGTAGTCAGCGTTCATCCTATTTCCGCCGACGGGATTTCCTGAATGGGATCTTGAAAGAAATGACACCGTAATGATTGTTTCAATAATATTCTGTATTATCGTCGCTGCCACAATGCTTTTGTCATTTACCATCTGGCTGTGTTGCACTTATTGCTACGGAATGTGTAATCGCTCTGAAGACCGTAGGCAAGTCTTTGTGAGCTTATTGATTTGGTCTACGGAAATACTCAGATCATGGCAATTTTTTTCCTATAAAAGTGGTAGGCGCGGGGGGGAGGGAGCTAAAACTTGGCAGATTACCACAAAACAAATATTTGATGTTCAATTATGAGTCCAAACTAGGCTACGGCTTAGGTTTAGGGTTAAAGCTCAATCTAAAACTGGGCTTTGAGCATACGCTTAGTTTTAGGTTAATGTGATTAAACTTTATGCAACTACACCTCTGAAAAACGGGACAGGATACGCAACGGAAAAAACATGATCCGAATATTCCTCTTTATTACTAAACATATTCGTGTTGAATAGCTGAATATTAACAAAATGATTATTAATATTATACATATTCTTGCGCGTTGCAATATCGGAACGTATGGTTAGTTATATTACAAGTCAGTTGTAGCATAAACAGCCATGCGCTCACGGATTTATGCGCATGGCTACGTTGTTTTACGCGTTCAATCTAGTGCTATGGCACTCGCCTATTAAGGCGTTTACGTTGTAAAGGACCCTCTATGTCGAAGTTTTATCTCCCAATAGTATTGACTATACCATCCAGTGGTATATAGAGCACGCCTCTACTATGTAATAGAACAAATGGTGTATGAGACACCATCAAGTTACATATAGTCTCTAAATCTTCCTGTTGTTTTTACCGATGGTGTCAAGGACACCATGCAAAAACACATTTTATATAAGGTATGTAAATAACAGCATGGTGTAGGTGAAACCATTTAGAGTTTTGAAAAATTTTATGCTTTAGTCTATATCATTACCAATACTACAGTACCTATCTATACTATCTTAAAATATCAATGGAAATACAATGGTGTCCAAGAGACCATATACTGGATGGCGGCAGCAACACCCATTGTGGACAAAACTTTCACATGGAGAGTACTATGTAACGTAGACGCCGCATTAATGCGTCGCAATCGATATTACAAAACCTAAACACAGGGTTGCATAGCTGACGGTTAATATTTATTTATTCATTTAATTACTTATTAATTTATTCAGTTTATTTATTTACATATTTGTTTATTTATTTATTTATTGACTTATTTATTTAATTACTTATTTACTTATTTAATTTATTTATTATTTATTAATTTATTTATATAATTTAGTTATTATTTGTTTATTTATTTAATAAATTATATAATATATTTATTATATATTTATTATTTATCTATGTGATTATTTATTTATTTTATGTATTTATTTTTTGTTTATTTATTATTTATTTATTAGTTTATTTATTTATTTATTTGTTCGTTATTTAATGTATTTGTTTAATATTTATATATTTATTATGTGTTTATCTATTTATTCATTCATTTATTTGTTTATTCATTTATTTACTTATTTAATTTATTATATATTCTTTATTAATTATTTTATTTATTATTTATTTATTGTTTATTTGTTTATTTATTTACTATTTATTTATTAATTATTTATTTTATTTATATATATTTTATTTATTTATTTGTTTATATATTTATTTATACATTTATTTATTTATCCAATTCTTTATTTATTTATTATTTATTTGTTTATTTATTTATTCATTTCCACATTTATTTAATTAATTTATTTAGTTATTTACTTATTGATTTATTATATTTAACTAATTATTTAGGCATTAGAACTAATCGCAAGTTACCTTCACGTTAGGCGCCGAACGTTGTATAATTAGGAAAAAGAACAGCTTTGTGCGGGAGGGTTTAAATGTAGCAAAATTGTGCAATCCCATGTGGCTCGCTTATGTCTAAAAACTAAAAAATCCTGGAAAGCCTTACAACTCAATAACTCGTTGTTACATGATTCGGTGTTTTTGCGCCAGGCTGTTAGGCTGTGAAATTGTGTTCAGGCTTCGCATCATTCGTGTCAGCACGCAGTAGTGCACCACTAAATTTCAGAAAGTGCACTTAAAAGCGGAGAGAATAAATTTCATCGACACAACAAGACTGAAATTGGCGCACTCTCCCACTTATTACTGCGTACCTGACTTATTAGTCCCATTTATTGTTGTAATATACATATCAGGTATATACTATTAGTTCAGGTTTTAGTTTCATTGTCGTAGAATCGCCCAATCTCCCCAGAAATTGCGGTAATGTATGATGGTGGTCTAAGGCATGCCATTAGACATAAGAAATTTCAATACAAGTTAGCTTTTGACAATAATAACCACTCTAATGCAAATCATGTAAAGCAATCTGAAAAAAGCAGACTGTCGTGGTATTGGCAGAATGGTGTCACGGTTCTCTTATAGCTGTCTTGTTGTGGATTCGAGACCAGTCTCACATCGCTGGTTTCATCATTTTGGTCTATCGTGTGCAAGAAGCGGGTAATGTAGATTACGAACGGTATTGGATACTAATTTTGGAAATCAACAAGTTTCTGCGCAAGGCTACAAGTTTTTCCTTATCTATGACTCTGGAATTTTGGGATTAGTATATAACTCTAACAATACAAACAGCTGCACAGCTTTCTTCAAAATAAGTTAAACTCTAACCAAAATATACTTTTATACATCCGAGCTTATTGTAATCATTTATCGGTATAAACTGCAACTTGACGTATACCAAATCACAAACGATTATAAGAAAAAGTAATGAAGTAAAATTGGTCGATATGCCCTAATTTTATAGGGAAAGCATGTTATTATATGTAAAGGTATTGCATATTTCATAAATGTGCTAATATTTTTCGTGTTTCCATTACGCAGAGTTAAAAACATTGTACTGAATATATGCTATAAAAAGAATATATGTTCATTTAGACAAGTAAAGTTACAAATAAACTCTGATTAAAATTACAAAGAAAGCAAAAAATTTTCTGTTACTAAATGAATTACTGCTGAATATTATTTTAACATTTCAACGCCAGTGGTACCTAAATTTACCATCGCGCATTGTGTGAATTGTTGAGCTTGTCGTGTAAAGGGTTTTCACTTGTTTTTTTGTTATTCGCTCGCAATGCGATGTTGCTTTGGAAACAAAGCAACAACTCCGAGAAAGCTCAATGATTTGCATGTGCCGCTTGTAACTAAACAACCCGAGTTCGATTCCTATCTTCGGTTAAATTTTGTTCATCACTGCACGATAAGCATATAAAATTTTAGTAGTTTTATAATAGCGTGGCCTAAAAATCTATCCTTGAGCGTTGAAATTATTCATTATTGTTCTATTTTAGTTTCGGAAAATATATGCCCTTGCAAGTTGCGAATTAACATCTCCACATTATGGTATGTTACGATACGACGATTAATAAATGGCTGTGGTTGAATAAGCTGAGAACAAACATGTGAAGGTGAAGCACAAACTGCATAGTTTAAACTGTTTAATATCTCTGTGTATTTATCGAAATTCAGTAGTGGTAGCGTCATGGATAGAATAATGCGCAATTTTAGTGCAAAATTCTCCATTATATATATGTTATATACAAGCGAAGTTGGCATTTGGCCTAGGCCAAAGTGCAGTTCGTATTTGGCCTAGGCCAATTGCCAATTGGCCTGAATTGGTGTTTGGCCTACGACATATACAGGTGTGAAATGTATTATTTGATCTGTATATGTACACCACCAGCCGAACTGGTCTCCTGTGTAACCAATGATTTGTAATGAACTGGTATCTTTGTTTATGAAGATTAAAATAATACTTCCGTAATTAATTACCATTGAGATGGAATAACGAAATCTTGATAATCTATCAGTTAGCGCTATAAGCTGGTACTGTGCAACATTCCGACTGGACCAACTGTGTTGGTTGCGGCGCCTACCAAAAATTTAAATTTTTGCTCTCCTAGTCTTAATTTGTTCTTCAGCCCGAGTCTACCGGTCCCAGAGTCGTACACGTACCGGATATGGCGCTCCACAGATACCCACGGGACACCTGTTTTCTGCCCCAAGCACATGATAAAAATATCCAAATAGCTACGAAAGCCATTAGACATAAGCAAAATACTATTAAATCGGTTGGCGCACGACTAGTTGTGAAAATAAGGCTGCCCTCTTCATTTCCACTATCGTCGTGAGCGTACGGGTCTCGAATGTTGCAAAGGGGGTGCTCCAATGCTGTAAAAACCTTTGAATGTCTTCGAGTGGGAGGGCTCGAATGTCGGGTGACAACCACACCTTTCGAAAAACGAAAAATACATTTTTATTTGGACATCTCCAACTGCCGCTGGTCTGGACTAAAGGCGGCTGTTTCGACTTTTAAATCAATATATAACACTGAGAGTATGCAATCTGTTGTTCATATGACTATTCAAACCAAACAGATGAAACAAGGTCTTCAAATAATGACAGCTAAAGGAAAACTCAGTGGTTAGAGTAAACGCGCATAAATGTCTAACGTCGCGGTTTGCAACTTCAATCACCACCATATCGAATTTTTTGATGCCTTGGAGTTAGATGTTAGACTCAAAATTTTGCAGATCAAATAAGCTTACCTATAATCTACGTTAAGTATCCATATGATGCAATTTTCAAAACCCAATTCTAAGCAATAATTTCTTGCCTATTTTGCTAAAATAAAGAACTATACGTCAGTAAGATTTGTAGGTCGAAAAATCTTTATAAGCTTAGAAAGGTTTCAATACCGTCATTAACTCAGTTGCTATATCGAGACCCACAGCACAGTGTCTAATTTAGTTTTGAGTTTGTTGTTTAATGTATGTCTGTACGTGTATTGTTATTCGCTCGTTTGGCGAGGTTCCTTAAAGAATGTAAGACCAGATTCTAAATAGTCCTGTGGTTGAATACGTAGGTTTCAATCACCCAAACCGGCCTAAATTTCTCTCGCCCGCTTGATTTTGTCTAATGTACGATAAACAGAACCAATTCAGGCGTTAAAGAGTTAAGAGGGCCACCATTGCCGTCAAGTTAACTTGTGATTACATTTTACTAAGCTTTTTAACTCCGCATCAATTTCAGGCTCTACTAATTTCGAGCAAGTTTGAACTGGAATGAATTTTGCTGGGCTCTGCTATTTGAGTATGCCGCAATTTGAAACAGTAATTTTAACATCCTCCTTGCAGAACCGCTCAGCCCAGCAAAAGGAGAAGCCATTATTAAATGACACACAATGTAATGCAATGCAAGGTACGATTTATTAAAACTTGGAAGAGTAGCCAAATACGCAGTCCCGTCCTATCGATACAGGAGGTAGGTGTTTAACTCCCGCCGGCACCTGAATTTTTACATTTGGAATAGTTTTTGATCCGAGCAAATAAATGAATTATTAATTCTTAATTATTAATTATGCAAATAATTTACAATGTTAAGGGACCCACTAAGAAAACTTGATTCAACACCTTTCTATGTTGTTTATTCTACTGTGAGTTGATAATATGTGAATTTATGTACGAATTCGAGTAATACGTAACCGCGACAATCGAGCGACTAGCATTCTGTATTTGTCATTGCCGTATTGCTACGGTTTATTGATATTAATTACAGCTTCTACCCGCTCTAAATCATGACTATAATATATGCAGTGTTTATGCTGATAAGCGGTGAATTTATGAATGATGATACTATGTAGGTTCACAAGCATTAACAAGCGTCACTATAAGAGCATAGACAGACCACAATACAATAGGCATTGGGTTGAACATAAGACCCAAAATGGCTGAATCCCAACGGTCCCTACGCAGCATCCAAGTCATGCGGTAAAGAGTCAATGTTCCTTTCTTGATAAAGCATGCATAGTATTTGTGCAGATAACCACACTAACTTACAGAAAATGAGATATTCAATTGAATCTATAGAAATCGACTCAGGACCTAATTCTTTGCTACACTAAACAAACTCTGCTGTGACAAATATACCTAAAGTATAATATATAGATGAATATCAAATGTGTACAGATGTACTGTAAGCGTTTTTATTATGTCAATTTAGAATGCGTAAAGCTTAATGTATTTTAAATTAAGTATTAATGGTTTAAGCAATAATTATTGCATTTTAATAATAGAGGTGATAATGCGGCCCATGCTATAGCCTCGAACGATCAGGACAGGCGGCGGTCCGGGCTGGACTGGCCGATACACCATTACAAAAGAGCAGGCCAGGGCCGTTTTCTATTGCCAAGGGGCCATATCGGGCAGAAATATCTTGAAATATTCACCTTTAACCAGATATCGAACATTTCAGCCGTTAGCATTTTATTTAGAAACCATAAAACTGCTTGTGTAATGAGGTCTATTGAGACAGTGGTAGGCCCTCAGCCCAGCCAGATTTGAGATAGACCGACTGTTGCTTTGGGCAATGCAGGCGTCTCTTCAATGTCCAGTTCGAAAATCAAGGCATAAAATTATGCAATGCATGTGTATGTGATGCAGGTTTTATGGTGTTTACTGCAACAATACAATGTAACAAATCAATACAATTTTACCATTTTCAAAAATTAGCTAAATACAAAAAAAGAAAATGATACTCGATGTTGAATAGCAGCTCAAGATGTTCGTTTTAAGAGTTTTCCCTCACGCTCATTTCATGGTTATTTCTGCTTTTTTTATATCGCCGGCATCCCTTGTCTGGCGGCCCGGGACTAGCTTACAAATGGGTCAGACCGGGCCATGCCAAAATTTTACAGCTACAGCTCTAATGTTTGACAAGTCATGAAAATTTAGTGCTTTGTTAACCCTATTATTTTTCATGTGCAATACACCCATGTATATATCCTGGAACAAATATTTACTAAAACACAAAAGGTGACAATGGGAGTTGAACACCTGCCTCCTCGATTGGTATAGTGGAAAGGCACGCTATACCATTAGGCCACGTCTTCACAAACATGTCCTCGGGTAGTTTGAAAGACGCCAATTTTAAATTAAAATAACATTTTAACGACAACGCGAAGGTGAAATTTGAAATAATATTTGTAGTACGTTATATTGTGCACAGTGATTCTTTGTTTTAGTTTTTTGTACTGCACAACTGAACCTTGTTACACGTGTACAACATACATACATGATTTGTCGTGAAAAGATGTTGCAATAGAGATTAGACATCGTTAGCATCAAAATGGTCTATTTAGATACAAACCGTCACCGAGCTGTTCTGCTTTACAATTGCAAGTATTTCAAGCAAACGGATTTGTCAGAAGGCGTGAAACGGAACTTTACATGAAAACGGGGAGTCCAACTGCGGGTATCACGACATATATCTGTATAGTCATCTGCAGACTCTTAATAAATGACATGGAACAGTGTTCGGACGGTTTATTATGTTTTAATGTTGAATGTTTAAACTTTATATGGTGATCAACACAATGCCGGAGGTTTGTTTCCATAGCCGCCTTGGTCTATACCAACTTTAAGGGCATCCCGTCTCACGCTAGAAAATTATATTTTATGTTGTTGTTTGTCTTAACTAATAGACACATATAAATTTTTTTCTTTTCATTTTTTAAACCAGGGGTATTATATTTTACGGAAATTGGAGCTCTGAGAAAGTTGACAAATGGAATATTGGGAAATGGGAAAATTGGAAAACTGGAAATGTTGGGAAACGAAAAACTTAAAAACATGGGAAACAGGAAAGTCGAGAAAGTGTTGGAATTGCATAAACTTGGGAAACGGGAATCTCAGAAGACAAAAAATAGGGAAACTGAAGAACCTGAGAAACTATAAAGTTGAGGAACGGGAAACTCGGGAAACGGAAAATTTTGGAAGCTTGAAATTTTGAAAAATTGGTAAACAGGAAACCGGAAAACGTGAGAAACTAGAAACTCGGGAAACCGGAATGTGTTGGAAATTGTATAAAGAGGAAACGGAAAAATTGGTAAACTGAAAAATGTGGAAACTAGAAATTGGAAAACGGGAAAATATTGAGAAGCTATAAAATGTAGGAAACGGGAAATATTGGGAAACTGGAAAAGGTTCGAAAACGGGAAAATCTGGAAAATGTGGGAAACTGGAAATATTGGAAACTTGGTAAACGCCAAATGTTCGCAAAATTTAAAACCTGGAAAACGGGAACAAATCTCATTTTCCTGATTCTCAAATTTCCAGTTTTACAACGTTTTACACAACGACGAGATGGGAAACAGGAAACTTAGGAAACGGGAAATGCTGAGAAACCGGAAAATGTTTGGAAACGGGAAACTGAAAACTGGAAAATGTGTAAAACGGGAAACTTGAAAATATGGGAAACGGAAAACTTGGGAAATAGGGAACTGAAATTTGTTCGTCTATTTATACAAGACACACATATACATAAAATATAATTTCCCGCTGGAAAGGGGAAATCCCTAAAGGTGACATGGGCCGGCGCCTTGATGTAATTTACTACAAATCTTTTGGTGTTTTAACAAAAATTACATGCTGACTGCTGTACTTCCTCGCTATAATTTATGTGTGGTACCGCACACGCGGGGAAAAAATCCGATGCATAACAGGAAACATCATACGCCATGTTTTCTACATTGTGTCCATGCCGCCAATGGTGCTGTTTCATTATTTCGCGAAAGTCGAACTTACAAAAATACATTTATTTTCAATTTACTTTATTATAGTTTTCATGAGCATTTTGATATATAGTTTTAGGTCTGCTCCTTTCTGAACCACTGGCATATAATTATATACAACCACAATGTTTTGCTCTGAAACAGTAAAACGCTTTATTAATGGAAAACATTGATTGCTAAAAATATTGGACAAATAATGTTTTTTAAAAAATCTGTTCTGTTCTATGCTCTTTGCGCCTTTAAGATACAAGCCGCGCAACGAAGCCGTAATTCGCGACATTTGAAGTTTACCGAAAAGTGGTTCTGTGTTATAATAAAGTTTTGCGTTTTCAAAAATGTTATGTATAAATTGGTATTATTGGGTCACATTATTAGGTGATTTTTGAAGTAAGTAATAAGTTATATTTCGTCAATCATTTAAACCTCCATTTCACTCAACCCAGCGTTGCATAAAAAACTGTTTCGTTGCACGTCAAGTAAACAAAATACGAATCATTGATTGCACTGTTCGATAAATATCAGTTAGTTTTTGGCCGAAAATCATCCATTGAGTCGAGGACACCCAACCGGCGCGAAAGATATCGACCTGCTTCGACTGGCATAAATCTGAAATCGTTAAACTTTGATAAATATTTCGCTATAGGTTGGTAAAAGATCATCTGCTTTAAAACGAAAGGGGTGGGGAGGTAAAAACTTCCCGGAATATTAACTGGGTGCTACAAAGAACCCACAAATTTGACCGGAAAGGCACCGGCAGAAAATCGGAATTCTATAAAACCAATATATAGCTGGTTTAATTAGTAGAAAAAGTTATGTATTAGATGTGCTCAGAATAGAATCAAAACAAACTAAACGTCGTCAAAAATTAATATATTAGATTTCCTCAGAGTAGATTGAGAACAAGCTAATCGCCCTCAAAAACTAATATATTAAATGTCCTAGAGTAGGATGAGAAAGAAATTAACGTCTTCAAATACTAACATATTAGATGCCTTCAGAGTAGGATGAGAACGCGCTAAACGATATAATAAAAGTAAGTTATTAGATGTCCTGAGAGTAGAATGAGAACGAGCTAAAAGTCTTCAAATAGCAATATATTCGATGTCCACATAGTAGAATAAGAACGAGCTAAACATCCTCATAATGTAATATATTAGATGTTTTCAGAATAGAATGAGAACGAGCAAAACGTTATAACAAAAGTAAGATATTAGATATCCTCACAGTAGAATGAAAAAGAGCTAAACGTCCTCAAAACGTAACATATTACATGTCCTCCGAGTAAAATAAAAACGAGCTAAACGTCCTCAAAATGTAATATGTTAGATATCTTTAGAATAGAACGAGAACGAGCAAAACGTCATCAAAAAGTATTATATTAGATGTCTTCAGAATAGAGTGAGAACTAGCAAAACGTTCTAAAAAAGTAAATATTAGATATACTCACAGTAGAATGAAACAGAGCTAAACGTCCTCAAAACGTAACATATTACATGTTCTCCGAGTAGAATAAGAACTAGCTAAAGGTCCTCAAAATGTAATATATTAACGAGCAAAACGTTATAAAAAAGTAAGATATTAGATATCCTCACAATAGAATGAAAAAGAGCTAAACGTCCTCAAAATGTAACATATTACATGTCCTCCGAGTAGAATAGGAACGAGCTAAACGTTCTCAAAATGTAATATATTAGATGTCTTCAGAATAGAATGAGAACGAGCAAAACGTTACAAAAAAAGTAAGATATTAGATGTCCTCAAAGTAGAATGACAAAAAGCTAAACGTCTTCAAAACGTAACATATTACATGTCCTCCGAGTAGAATAAGAACGAGCTAAACTTCCTCAAAAAGAAATATATTACATGTCCTCCGAGTAGACCCTCCGTCCTCAAAATGTAATATATTAACGAGCAAAACGTTATAAAAAAGTAAGATATTATATATCCTCACAATAGAATGAAAAAGAGCTAAACGTCCTCAAAACGTAACATATTACATGTCCTCCGAGTAGAATAAGAACGAGCTAAACGTCCTCAAAATGTAATATATTAGATGTCTTGAGAATAGAGTGAGAACTAGCAAAACGTTATAAAAAAAGTAAGATATTAGATATCCTCACAGTAGAATTAAACAGAGCTAAACGTCCTCAAAACGTAACATATTACATGTCCTCCGGGTAGAATAAGAACGAGCGAAACGTCCTCAAAATGTAATATATTAGATGTCTTCAGAATAGAATGAGAACGAGCATAACGTTATAAAAAATTCAGATATTAGATGTCCTCAAAGTAGAATGAGAAAAAGCTAAACGTCTTCACAACGTAATATATTTATGTCCTCAGAGTAGAATGAGAAAAAGCTAAACGACTTCAAAACGTAATATATTCATGTCCTCAGAGTATAATGAGAAACAGCTAAACGTCTTCAAAATGTAATATATTAGATGTCCTCAGAGCAGAATGAGAACGAGCAAAACGTCATCAAAAAGTAATATATTACATGTCCTCCGAGTAGAATAACATCGAGCTAAACATCCTCAAAATGTAATATATTAGATGTCTTCAGAATAGAATTAGAACGAGCAAAACGTCATCAAAAAGTAATATATTAGATGTCTTCAGAATAGAATGAGAACGAGCAAAACGTTATAAAAAAAGTAAGATATTTGATATCCTCACAGTAGAATGAAAAAGAGCTAAACGTCCTCAAAACGTAACATATTACATGTCCTCCGAGTAGAATAAGAACGAGCTAAGCGTCCTCAAATTTGTAATATATTAGCTGTTTTGAGAATAGAATGAGAACGAGCAAAACGTTATAAAAAAAGTAAGACATAGATGTCCTCACAGTAGAATGAAAAAGAGCTAAATGTCCTCAAACGTAACATTTTACGAGTAGTATAAGAAAAAGCTAAACGACTTCAAAACGTAATATATTCATGTCCTCAGAGTATAAAGAGAAACAGCTAAACGTCTTCAAAATGTAATATATTAGATGTCCTCAGAGTAGAATGATAACGAGCAAAACGTCATCAAAAAGTAATATATTACATGTCTTCAGAATAGAATGAGAACGAGCAAAACTGTATAAAAAATAAGATATTAGATGCCCTCAAAGTAGAATGAGAAAAAGCTAAACGTCTTCAAAAACCTAAATATTTATGTCCTCAGAGTAGAATGAGAAACAGCTAAACGTCTTCAAAATGTAATATATTAGATGTCCTCAGAGTAGAATGAGAACGAGCAAAACGTCATCAAAAAGTAATATATTACATGTCCTCCGAGTAGAATAACAACGAGCTAAACATCCTCAAAATGTAATATATTAGATGTCTTCAGAATAGAATGAGAACGAGCAAAACGTCATCAAAAAGTAATACATTAGATGTCTTCAGAATAGAATGAGAACGAGCAAAATGTTATAAAAAAGTAAGATATTAGATATCGTCACAGTAGAATGAAAAAGAGCTAAACGTCCTCAAAACGGAACATATTACATGTCTTCAGAATAGAATAAGAACGAGCTAAACGTCCTCAATATGTAATAATTAGATGTCTTCAGAATAGAATGAGAACGAGCAAAACGTTATAAAAAAAGTAAGATATTTGATATCCTCACAGTGGAATGAAAAAGAGCTAAACGTCCTCAAAACGTAACATATTACATGTCCTCCGAGTAGAATAAGAACGAGCTAAACGTCCTCAAAATGTAATATAATAGATGTCCTCAAAGTAGAATGATAAAAAGCTAAACGTCTTCAAAATGTAATATATTAGATGTCCTCAGAGTAGAATGAGAACGAGCAAAACGTCATCAAAAAGTAATATATTACATGTCCTCCGAGTAGAATAACAACGAGCTAAACATCCTCAAAATGTAATATATTAGATGTCTTCAGAATAGAATGAGAACGAGCAAAACGTCATCAAAAAGTAATACATTAGATGTCTTCAGAATAGAATGAGAACGAGCAAAATGTTATAAAAAAGTAAGATATTAGATATCGTCACAGTAGAATGAAAAAGAGCTAAACGTCCTCAAAACGTAACATATTACATGTCTTCAGAATAGAATAAGAACGAGCTAAACGTCCTCAATATGTAATAATTAGATGTCTTCAGAATAGAATGAGAACGAGCAAAACGTTATAAAAAAGTAAGATATTTGATATCCTCACAGTGGAATGAAAAAGAGCTAAACGTCCTCAAAACGTAACATATTACATGTCCTCCGAGTAGAATAAGAACGAGCTAAACGTCCTCAAAATGTAATATAATAGATGTCCTCAAAGTAGAATGATAAAAAGCTAAACGTCTTCAAAATGTAATATGTTAGATGTCCTCCGAGTAGAATAAGAACGAGCTAGACGTCCTCAAATTTGTAATATATTAGCTGTTTTGAGAATAGAATGAGAACGAGCAAAACGTTATAAAAAAAGTAAGACTTAGATGTCCTCACAGTAGAATGAAAAAGAGGTAAATGTCCTCAAAACGTAACATTTTACGAGTAGAATAATAAAAAGCTAAACGACTTCAAAACGTAATATATTCATGTCCTCAGAGTATAAAGAGAAACAGCTAAACGTCTTCCAAATGTAATATATTAGATGTCCTCAAAGTAGAATGAGAAAAACCTAAACGTCTTCAAAACGTAATATATTCATGTCCTCAGAGTATGATGAGAAACAGCTAAACGTCTTCAAAATGTAATATATTAGATGTCCTCAGAGTAGAATGAGAACGAGCAAAACGTCATCAAAAAGTAATATATTACATGTCCTCCGAGTAGAATAACAACGAGCTAAACATCCTCAAAATGTAATATATTAGATGTCTTCAGAATAGAATTAGAACGAGCAAAACGTCATCAAAAAGTAATATATTAGATGTCTTCAGAATAGAATGAGAACGAGCAAAATGTTATAAAAAAGTAAGATATTAGATATCGTCACAGTAGAATGAAAAAGAGCTAAACATCCTCAAAACGTAACATATTACATGTCTTAAGAATAGAATAAGAACGAGCTAAACGTCCTCAAATGAACAAGAATATTTTATGTCTTCAGAATAGAATGAGAACGAGCAAAACGTTATAAAAAAGTAAGATATTTGATATCCTCACAGTAGAATGAAAAAGAGCTAAACGTCCTCAAAACGTAACATATTACATGTCCTCCGAGTAGAATAAGAACGAGCTAAACGTCCTCAAAATGTAATATAATAGATGTCCTCAAAGTAGAATAGAATGATAAAAAGCTAAACGTCTTCAAAATGTAATATGTTAGATGTCCTCCGAGTAGAATAAGAACGAGCTAAACGTCCTCAAATTTGTAATATATTAGATGTTTTGAGAATAGAATGAGAACGAGCAAAACGTTATAAAAAAAGTAAGACTTAGATGTCCTCACAGTAGAATGAAAAAGAGCTAAATGTCCTCAAACGTAACATTTTACGAGTAGTATAAGAAAAAGCTAAACGACTTCAAAACGTAATATATTCATGTCCTCAGAGTATAAAGAGAAACAGCTAAACGTCTTCAAAATGTAATATATTAGATGTCCTCAGAGTAGAATGAGAACGAGCAAAACGTCATCAAAAAGTAATATATTACATGTCTTCAGAATAGAATGAGAACGAGCAAAACTGTATAAAAAAATAAGATATTAGATGCCCTCAAAGTAGAATGAGAAAAAGCTAAACGTCTTCAAAAACCTAAATATTTATGTCCTCAGAGTAGAATGAGAAACAGCTAAACGTCTTCAAAATGTAATATATTAGATGTCCTCAGAGTAGAATGAGAACGAGCAAAACGTCATCAAAAAGTAATATATTACATGTCCTCCGAGTAGAATAACAACGAGCTAAACATCCTCAAAATGTAATATATTAGATGTCTTCAGAATAGAATGAGAACGAGCAAAACGTCATCAAAAAGTAATACATTAGATGTCTTCAGAATAGAATGAGAACGAGCAAAATGTTATAAAAAAAGTAAGATATTAGATATCGTCACAGTAGAATGAAAAAGAGCTAAACGTCCTCAAAACGTAACATATTACATGTCTTCAGAATAGAATAAGAACGAGCTAAACGTCCTCAATATGTAATAATTAGATGTCTTCAGAATAGAACGAGAACGAGCAAAACGTTATAAAAAAAGTATGATATTTGATATCCTCACAGTGGAATGAAAAAGAGCTAAACGTCCTCAAAACGTAACATATTACATGTCCTCCGAGTAGAATAAGAACGAGCTAAACGTCCTCAAAATGTAATATAATAGATGTCCTCAAAGTAGAATGATAAAAAGCTAAACGTCTTCAAAATGTAATATATTAGATGTCCTCCGAGTAGAATAAGAACGAGCTAGACGTCCTCAAATTTGTAATATATTAGCTGTTTTGAGAATAGAATGAGAACGAGCAAAACGTTATAAAAAAGTAAGACTTAGATGTCCTCACAGTAGAATGAAAAAGAGCTAAATGTCCTCAAAACGTAACATTTTACGAGTAGAATAAGAAAAAGCTAAACGACTTCAAAACGTAATATATTCATGTCCTCAGAGTATAAAGAGAAACAGCTAAACGTCTTCAAAATGTAATATATTAGATGTCCTCAGAGTAGAATGAGAACGAGCAAAACGTCATCAAAAAGTAATATATTACATGTCTTCAGAATAGAATGAGAACGAGCAAAGCTGTATAAAAAAATAAGATATTAGATGTCCTCAAAGTAGAATGAGAAAAAGCTAAACGTCTTCAAAAACCTAAATATTTATGTCCTCAGAGTAGAATGAGAAACAGCTAAACGTCTTCAAAATGTAATATATTAGATGTCCTCAGAGTAGAATGAGAACGAGCAAAACGTTATAAAAAAAGTAAGACATTACATGTCCTCAGAGTAGAATGAAAAAGAGGTAAGCGTCCTCAAACGTAACATTTATAGGAATAAGAAAAAGCTAAACGACCTCAAAACGTAATATATTTATGTCCTCAGAGTACAATGAGAACGAGCTAAACGTCCTCAAAACGTAACATATTAGATGTCTTCAGAGTAGAATGAGAACTAGCTAAACGTCCTCAAAACGTAATATATTTATGTCCTCAGAGTACAATGAGAACGAGCTAAACGTCCTCAAAACTTAACATATTATATGTTCCTAGAGTAAATTGAGAACGAGCTAAATGTCTTCGCTGAGAGTTAAAACTAGAGGTACATGATTGACATGTGCTAAAAGTAACCGGGTGTTCTAAAGAACAAGATATAAAAATCTGATCCGCAAAAACAGCAGCCAATACATGCGTTAATCTTTAGAATTACAGTCGATCTACTTTAATAAAAACTTACGACTTGATAAAATTCAGTATATAGACCATCCGTGGCACTGCACACACAACAGTGTCGGTCAATATCGCATTCATTGCCAGATCGGCCACGTACTCTGGATCCATGACTGGCATGAACCTATAAGACACCGATAAAACAGCACTGCATTATTATGGCGAGTGTTCGCTTGTCACTAACTGGAACTTTACTTCTCAAATTTGGAAACGGTGGGATCCCTATATGTTGATAGATATGTTAAATAGATGTAGAATTGCAAACCACAAATTTCGAACATTCTTCGCCTAAAGTCCACGTTCATTTCTAATAGTCTGAAGCTGTTTTATGCTGTATTTCATTATTGGACGCCGGTTACATAATTTTTGTAATAATGCTTCAAAATATATATGGATAGATATTTCAATATTCCATTGAATATTTTGTCAAATTTGAAACACGATTCTAAATTCTTTCATTAATAAATAAAATTAATACTTCGGATAGGTTATAATTCCATACATGCTCAATGTCAGAGGTCACAGAGGGAGAGTGTAGCCGGGTCCTCCGGGTAAAGCCTTCAGCCTCCCAGGTGGGATCAGCTGGTCGACGGGAGTCGGCGCTTTGCGCCGAGGGGTGCAGTGCAAGCATAATGGGGTAACCCCCTACCTCCCATGTGAGCACATACGAATAAATCGTATTTTAAACAATCACAGAAAGGAGGGTAGCCGGGTCCTCCGGAGGAAGCCTTGTGCCTCCCAGGTGGGATCAGCCGATTGCCGGGGGTCAGCGCTTCGCGCCGAGGGAGTAGAGTGCGAGTATAATGGGGGTAACCCGCCTACCTCCAATGTGAACCTGTAAGAATAAATCGTGTTTTTGACAATTTGTTCAGTGGTATCCTGGAAATATTCTAATCGGCAATATTCAAATTATAATCAAAGCGTCACTATTTGTGCCGGCATATTGTTGGCAACATTAATAGGTTTGTTACTCGGTCATCGCAGCTGTCAGTAGTAACCAAATCTTATTGTAACCAAATAGATGTTCACTTTGATATGTAACAGGACCGTTCCGGCCCCATTACGAGCGTTTGCATGATTCCAGCGCCAAAATCGCACAGAACCACATTGGCACCTATATCTCAGTTATGACAAAATAAGCTGTATATTATCCGTGGTTCGTTTTATAAAATGTTGTAAATTATACCGTACATTGTTCGCAGTTTGTTGTATAAAAAATGTAAACTGTATCGTATATCGTTCGTGGTTCGTTTTATATATATAAAATGTTGTAAACTATACCGAATATTATCCGTGATTCGTTTTTATAAAATGTTGTAAACTATACCGTATATTATCCGTAGTTCGTTTTTATAAAATGTTGTAAACTATACCGTATATTATAGGTGGTTCGTTTCAGAAAAGTGTTGTACATTATACCGTACATTATCAGTGATTCGTTTTATATTGCTTTGCTTGCCAAATTTTACCGGGACGAGTGTTACGCTTCGAATGAATTAGGGAGAACTACGCTGTTTCGATTGATTGTTAAGACTGAACCTGGCGCCCGTACGGATAAAACGCACGCAGAACCTAAGAAGTCGTCATCACATGTTGTAACTCTGACGGTTAGGACCGTCCGGGAATAGGAGGTCCCCGGCTGTACGTCTAAATTAACAAGTTTATAGAAATAGAAATTGAAAAATATTAAATTTACCTAGTTCTAGCTGTATACTAAGCAGTGGTCTTGGAAAACAATAAACCGTGGTCAGCTCAAATTTCGAGAACGGCAGGAAATTTGCAGTTATTAAGAACGACGGATACCGGGTTAATTTTATAGCCCGCGCCCGTCTGCACTTTAGTTAGGGATCATATTGCCCCGGACGATGTTAAGATCACGCCCATAACGCGACACAATCACCGCTACTTACGCTAAGTTAGGTGGTCACAAAAGGACCCGGACTGCCACCTTTACGTATATTATTACATATGTGAAAATATAGATCTATAGGTATTTATGGATGATGTGTGCTTACCAGGCCTTATACCTTCCCCCACCAACCGGACCATCTTTCCGTGTGCCTATTTCAGGAAAACTGGCCTTTTCGCCCTACTATTCCGCCGTATCATGCCTTGACACGACTCCCCTGCCCGCTGATCCCAGTTGCCCCACCCCATTCCTGAACCAGCGCATGCGACCCCTCGATTTGTTCACCGTGACTACACAAACCCAATGGCGCGCGCCGGACCCCCGTTCGACTCTCCGCTGACCCGCTGTAGCCACTCAAAGGTGCCTAAATTTTGGCTGCCTACCACTAGGGGGCAGCCAGAAAATATGACAATACAGATAACATGAAATTTTCCCTCAATTGCAAAATGGGAGAACCACCCCTCATTGTGTTCGTCTCGTCGGGACATCTCCAAAAATGCCCAGCGGGTCAAGGCCCGTCGTCCCATTAACACGGGACGGCCGACGAAAGCACCCCCAACAGTGCCGTCTCTCTCCCTAAATGCCATAAATTTAGTACCTTCTTAACCCCTGCCGCTTCGGCAGGAATACCACCCCTCATTCGAATCGCCATTCGACGGCGAGTCCAACGACGCCCGGCCCGCTAAAGTCCCTCATACTTATACATGTCGGAACCCATGTGTGGCTCCAGACCCGCCATTACGTCTACCCCCTCGTGTTTGGTGTCAATCGACTCCACTCTCCGTCCTGGGACCGAATCTAACCCCGGCCCCTCGAAAATCCCCCGGGATTCCCCTTGTCCCGCTTCCCTTCCCACGCCCTCCTCGTGTCCTCGCTATCCTTTTGCTTTCTTGTCCTCGCTCTCTCTAACCGACATTTTCGGTCGGTCTTCTTATTTGTCGTTGTTGTTGTTGGTGGTGGTGGTGTATTATAAGTATGTATTTATCCTGAGCGACCTTTCTGTCGCTCAGGACGCCATACTGTCTACTGTGTGTAGCGTGTGTGTTTGTATATGGGTATTCGCTTGTGTAGATGTATGTGTATATATGTATATATTATATTTGATATGTATGTATTATATATATATGTATGTATATATACTTAAGGAAGGAAACACCATCGGACGGACAAGGTCACGACATACAAAACGAGCTAAAATCTACGAGTTTTACGGACGGACTGGATACGGACGATTAGGACGAACGGTGGTGTCATTAGGGCCCTCCCGCGGGCTCTAGGGATCTTGAAAGAGGACCCCTGACCGGTTAAGAACTTACTGAAGTTTGCTCTGTCTCTGGCTTTTAGACTGTCGCCGTCGGTTCCCCCGGCGAGTCATTGAAGCTTAGGTAGTCTCACGAAAATTGAAAATTAACTAGATTTTTCTCGATGTTTTAAGGTGTCCTCATGAGCGAAGGTCATCTTCAAACTCCAATTTAGCTTAATTGGATGGGCGGCAAGTCAAAACCACAAAGGCGACGTAGCAGATGGGGTCGCCGAACAATTAGCGCTTCATCCGATTGCTGGTCGGTGCGTGGAACGACGAGCTGGCGGGCCGACCAAGAAAAAAAGAGAGCAAACAAATTCAAAATTTTGGAGATCGAGTGTCCCGGAAGTCGACGATATTGACCCAACCAATCTGGGACAGGAAATCGGACAAACAAGATTCAAATTTCAGCGAACATCCGGCACTAATTGCTGGAAGTTGAGGCTTAAAAGCTCAGATTTCATGAGGAATTTGGGGCTAGAATCACATATGGGTGACCTCCGAGTACTCGGAGGGTTCAAACTTGATGTCGGCAAATTTGATTGAAGCCGACTCTCCTAAGGACATCGACGGTTACGGTAGCTGCCAAATTTGAATTTTCCGGAAGTGTCCCCAATTGGACACTGAATGAAGACCCAAAAAAGTGGGCGTCAAGAAATCGCCAACGATTGGATGGCGACAAAATGGCCACCCTTAACTACAGGCGAAAATTCCGAGTTTACGACCAACCCGTCGACTCGTAGAATCAGTTGGACTTCGACAGCGAGGAGTTCGGTCGACTTTACTGACCGGCTCCGACGCATTATTTTTGTGCTCCTTAGTTTCCATGTAGCTCTGGTTTTTCGTTTTTCGCTTTTGCTTCGGATCGACTCGATGGACGAAAGATTTCCGCGCAGGTACACACCTCGCGAAGGGGGTTCAGCGATTGTTGCCCCAAGGATCAACGTTCGTAAGTATGAGGTAAGTCTGGTGATTGCAGGCGTTTAGTTTCCCTGCCAATTGAAAAGTAACAGACCGTTCGTTTAGATACCTTTTGAATGTAGCGCGCCCCTCACACATAGGTAGAAACATTCTCGTCTGGGTTCTAACCCACCCAACCCCCACAGAAATGCTACGCACAACCTTATCTGGAATCAATCTCTAATGTCGAGTTCCGATGCAAGAGGTATTAGGCGATTTACGGTACACACGCAAAAGAGCCCAGTGAGGACTGATCAACCAAATCGAAGTCTTTCTGATTCCCCGTGGTCTTAGGTAGGGCACACCAAAATGGACGCTTCTCGTCCAGGTTTTACATGACTTGCTGCTTTTGAGTTAGGGTTGTCGAATATTCCTGAGCCGACCACGGTAAAATTTTCTTGAACGTGCAGACCACAGAAATAGGGACTTGTTCAATGGTTTGCTACTATGGTTTCCAAACTTGTAGCGTAGTGGATTGTTCAATGCTCATGCCGTGTTTGGGCTTGAACAGAAACGCAGATTAGGGACGGAGGACTAGCCTCCGTCGGGCTTTACGAAGCCCTTAAAATTTCTTTTATTCTAATTAGCTAAGAAAATTTGGGGACACAAAAGATTGAACAAATTCTAGGCATTGAAGCTTGAGCTTAAGGTGTTTGCTGCTTACGCGAAATACTGTATAGGAATCGTCTCGGTTTGATTGCTTGACCCTGGTTTTAGAGCGTTTAGATGAATCTGGTAGGCATCTTATTCGAACACAAACTTCATTAGGACGACTGACCGGAGAAATACTAGATGACTGTCCTGGCCCTAGTATGATCAAAAAACGAGCTGGAGGAACAAAGCCCCCAGCCGTTCAAAATTCCGTCGACCCCGTTTGGTGCCGCGAACGCTCTGTTTGGTGGTGATACACCAGTTCCAAGCCCCAAAAGACTACTTTTATATAACAATTGAGTTTGCCGGCGTTCACCATTGTACAATGACATGGTCTTCTCTCGAGACCAATGCCCAAAAATAAACATCGTTAAATAAACTGATAGCAAGCCCTCGTGCTATAACTAGTTAGTGCTCTTGCGGGAGAAACCCTTCGTGTTCCCGCCGTTGAAATAGAAAATACTTACTCCCCACCCCAATAAAGAAAACTAGCGGACTCGCTCTGGCTATTTAGGCCCCAAACTGAGCGAGTGCAAAACCCCGTTTTCCTATTGAAGCGAGCTGATCGCTGAGTTTAGCCAGATTTCACTATTTATCCTTAGTTGCACGTTAGGCTATATACCGTGTACGACCATGCTTTAGTTTTGGTTTGAGTCATTCTCTGTTTTGCCCTTTAGAAGATTCGATCCCGCAAGGGGAAATTAAGCCCGCTGCAGAATCCTATGTATTAACCATTCAGCCACACGCACATGGTAACACGACTATTATGTCGATGTTAACTCAACTGCACTACAGTGCAGTTGTGACAATGCAACAATGCAGTGTATGTGAAAAATACCTCCGATAGGGAGAGGCAACGAGAAAACACCCAACGAGAAAAGAAATGACGTAGACGCGTCCGTGGCCGGCCGCCCCATGACCGTCCGCTGAGAACGACCCCAGGCTAGGAAATGAAACCGGACGACTGTCCGGCAAGGTGTGTACGACCCGAAAAACGCGCCCCCACCGTGCCCCTATGAGAATGACGTCATGAGGAAACAAATAAATGTTAGGTAACTGGGCTCGCCCCTGGGGGCGGCCCCGTGAATTGCCTAGAAGGGCATATCGTGCCATTTAGCACCACGCCCGCGTCCTACCGGCCTGAATCCGATGAATTATCGATGAATTATTCCACCCCCTCTTCTCTTGCTTCCCTTTCGGTCAGTCGTACGGTTTGATAGGTAAGGTCACTCAATACGGTAAATCGAATCAATGTATAATCATGGCTTTGAGCTTATCGCTAGGATAAGGTGTCGTACACCTCAGGAGTGCCCCATCACTAGAGTCAGGTCGATTAGCAAGCAGGTTAAGTTGTAGAGTTTGCTTAGTCAGATTCGGCCACCGTTTCCCCTGTAACCCCGCCTAATGTTTGTCATCGCGTGTAAAGAGTCGTCGCTTAAGACAACCCGCGGTAAAGAGCAATTTCCGAAGCACTCTAGGGCCCCTGCTGTTGCACTCCATAGCTGACGAGTCGCTAACATTGAGACGTAGCAGGGACAACCGCCCTTAGCCCGCGACATGCGGCTATCTGCACGCTCCGATCCCGTTTCCTTTCTCAACATCCCACGCTCCTTTGTCTATAGTACACAAGCGACTTCCGTGAGTAACTACTAAACTCCTCCAATTCGACCGGCTTGGTCCGCCAGGATAATCTATAGGAAATACTCGTCCCCACGATAAAATTTAATCATCTGAATAAACTTTGTATCATAGACATCGAGTACCGCTTTAATTTACACCGAGACGATAGGGATTTTCAGTGATTTGTCCGCTCGGACGAGCAGGCGCTGGTCGCCACGGCTTGTGGGCGAGACTGTCCCAAGCATTAGCGTGCATGGGCTTCTGCTATTATTGTTTGATCATTTAAACCTAGGGATAAAAGCAAGAGGAGTCCGTGATACACTCAGCCGCATACATCGCGCTAACTCGGAAAGTCTCCCGAGAACATTTTCATGCGTCAAGCAACTGATCATTTTGAAATTATACTAGGCAAATTGTCAGTCTTGGAATGTGAATTAGTTAGGGAATGCAGGCCACGCTGCTGATCTTCCGACGTTAAACTAACATGGCATGTCGAAACCCTGTGGGGGCCACATAGGCTCTAGCACGGAGCATACCAGGATCTTAACTATACAAAACAACTTGAGCTTCAGTTTTCTAGGGCAATTTTCACCTTTCACTTCAGCTTTTAACACAACTAAATTGAACCAAACAACTTCCGATGAGTTTAGGATAGGGAATAATGGCCAAGCATCATGACCTGTGAGCAGGTATCGGCGCTAGCCTCCCTGGGGGACCTCAGAAATCATACCAGAAACTAGACACGTGAGCAACCAATCGGGCGGGGTCCGAACACACCCCGTGAAGCGCGCCTGCGGTCTGCTAAGCCCCGTAGCTTCTTGGGTCTTTCTCGACTGTGTCAGGCACACCGCGTCTTCTGCCAGTATTATTGACAATTTTTCGGAATTTATTTGAGCAATGTTCATATGGATTAGATACAATTATCGTAAATTTAGAAAAAACTACACAGGACAGTTCACTAACAAACAGCATTAGCTACAAATGTCCATTATAGTTAATTCGCGCCAAATTGGTAGCTAAGGAGGTGTACGACACTGTCAAGAAAAAATGTAGTAGCTAGGGGTGTGTGGTACACCCTCGGCAATTGATTTACAGTATGGATGTCACCCTGACTGTCTATACGGTAGGGTAGCGACTACAGGGGGACAAAAGTTCCAAACAGCGGGGACATTATAACGTGAACGCCGTATAACGGAGAATACAGCGCATTGAAATAATAAAGGAACAAAATAATAGTTTATAGATATTTAAAAGCATTCCGAGCTGTACATGTTAAATAAAAAAAAATTACGCCATATCCTTAGCTCCATGAAACATGCCCGTATCCATGAATGTCGGACAGATAATCGTGCCTTTGATGCCTGTCTTGTTGAGCTTCATTAGTTCCAATATCAGAGACTCGAAAAATCCTACTGCTGCAAACTTCGAAGCACAATAGTCGGTCAGAAATTGAGCACCTGTGTTTTGTTAACAATACAGGTATATCTTATAAATATGAAAAATGATGTATGTGTGAATGTTTTATAGAAATTTATGTCTTGGAATGAGTTCCGGCAAAGGGTGCCGAAAGCAAAGTTGTAGCACTGGTTGATTGAGTTCCTAGAACTTTCTCGGGTTTTCCTCCGAGAAATTATGTATAACAAAATGAAGGGTCTCCATAGGCTCAATATGACTATTGTTCAATCAGCGTTATAGTTCTCGAATTTTCTATCAAAAGATAAAAAACCTGGTTTGGAAGTTTGACATTACACAATTCGATAAATTTTGCGTAAATATTTTCTGAAATCTTTCCAGCCGGCAACGTTATATGACTTGTCACTAACAGACAAACATTTTTGCTCAGCAGGTTATTTTAGTAAGCACTACACCTTCTTAGCTTCTATTCAGCACCTACTTAGCTGACTTCGGATATTAATTCTACAAACTAACCCAGTTTTACGACAATCTTTGACGAAAGCTGTACGGTATTAAAAATTAGAGTCAATTGTTATATCATCTTATAAATATTTCATTCCTAAAAATAAAAATCACATAAACTTATATACCGGGAGAAGCTTATTCCTCGCGCAGCGGTATAATTTTCGATGCATGCCTACATTTCGCATACTTGCAATGTCTGAGTTCATACCGATTAATACAGAGTTACTGGGTTGGCAAACAATCGCAGCTTCTATTAGTGGATAGATTGTCCCATTGACGTTTTCTGTAGTCATGTTGGCGCACCACCAATGCTCTTGTAACACTGCTACTTATGTGGTACTAGTGATATTGCAATCTTTCAGCACTCATGTGAAGCTCATACTCATATGACATGTGCACTCATGTAGAAATCGGTGGCACATTATAGTATCCATGCAGCACTTTTTATACTGATGCGGCGCCAACTATGAAGGTTTATTTATTCATCACTTGTCTCAATACCCCAACTCAACATCTTAAACTCATGTGGTACTAGAGCCATTGCAATCTTTCAGCACTCATGTGAAGGTCATACTCATGTGGCAAGTGCACTCATGTAGCAGTGGGTGGCACATTATAGTATCCATGTAGCAGTTCTTATACTGATGCGGCACCATCTATGAAGGTTTATTAATTGATGACTTGCCGCAATACTCCAACTCAACATCTTAAACTCATGTGGTCCTAGAGACATTGCAATCTATGTGAAGATCATACTCATGTGGCAAGTGCACTCATGTAGCAGTGGGTGGCACATTATAGTATCCACGTAGCAGTTCTTATACTGATGCGGCACCATCTATGAAGGTTTATTATTTGATGACTTACCGCAATAACCCAACTCAACATCTTAAGCTCATGTGGTACTAGAGACATTGCAATCTTTCAGCACTCACGTGAAGCTCATATTCATGTGACAAGTGCACTCATGTAGCACTGGGTTGCACATTATAGTATCCACGTAGCACTTCTTGTGGTGATGCGGCACCATCTATGAAGGTTTATTAATTGAAGACTTGCCGCAATACCTCAACTCAACATCTTAAGCTCATGTGGCACTGGAGGCATTGTAATCTTTCAGCACTCATGTGAAGGTCACACTCATGTGGAAAGCGCACTCATGTAGCATTGGGTGGCATATTATACTATCCACGTAGCACTTCTTATACTGATGCTGCACCATCTATGAAGGTTTATTAATTGATGACTTGACTCAATACCCCAACTCAACATTTTAAACTACGATATTGTTTACACAATCCAACATCTAATGTTGTAGTAGAACAAATTTTTCCTATATGTCTAAAAGCGCGAAATTTTAAGCCAAACGCCCATGTACACTATATGACACAGCTAGGTCACTGTAAACTACAGCTTTAGGAAACGATGCGCCAAAACTATAAACTATTTTAAATTCTTTAGGGCATACGCTGATTCCAATTGTAAAAAAATAACTACTATGGTAAAAGTCATGCAACCTAGGAAAACAATTAGCAAATTTCCTTTAAAAACGAAAAGGACAATTTGATCTTTAGATATGTACATTTTATTTTTCGAAGCCACTCCCTTACGAGATTGCCAAGCAGCGTATAACCAGTAGTTTATCATCAATGTACTATTAGCCATTATATATAAGCACTTCGGTTAGTGAATTCTTAACTACCGTGAAAATTGGATTTTAATGATATATACTCTAGAAATAGAGAAATAAAAAGGAAAAACAAAAATCATAACAAGATTTTTTGAATTTAATACTTACCTATGTAATAATATTGATAGAATATCCCCATACAAGATATAATTCGTAAATCGTAAACGAACAGAAATTCGTTTGAACCGTCGCCATAACCACCTTCACCTTGGACTTACCCAAAAGTAGTAAAAGGCATAACTAGGGGGATATATCTTTGCAGCAACGTAGTATAATGTGTTATCGCTCATTTAAACAAAGCTATGGATTGGATAAAAAATTGAGCATTTTCTCGGATTTAGTACACTAAAGGCCCAGCGGTAGTTGGGAGTACAATTTTACGAAAATGTCAAGGTTCTATTTAAATTCCTAAATGTTGTTAAAAAAGTATAGATATTTCATATAGTACATAAGTTCTAATTTAAAAAATACAACTCTCAAATAAAACTTTCAAATAAACGGTCTTTGCACTGCACCATCATCTGAAGCATAGATTTACAAAACGTCTTATAAAAACAGCGGACATGAAGGAACTCATAATTCCATCTGCCTTATATAGGGCTCGTTATAATCGAAACTAAATATTAGAAAAAACAAAAATAAATAATAATATGTAGAATCCAAAACGCATGTAATTAATAATCCTTTGCTACAAAGCAGAATAATTGTGTTTCAAAAAAGAAATCATAATACCGAGTAAGCCAGCCGCGCTTGCCACAGACACAATATGACCGTGATTTCGAGTCAGCATTGAAGGAAGAAATAGCTTGACCGTCTGCAAAAACATATTAACAATTAAATATTTACACATGTTCTCAAACTACATTTATCTCATAGCTGTCCAAAAGCCCGCCAAATATTAGCAAGTTTTTTTAGAATTTCAGAAAAATTTTGTCATTTTAGGAAAACAAAGAGTTTATGATGAAATCTTCAAGAAGTACGCAACATTATATACGCTGTGGGTGATGCGGTCCGTTTTTGCGTCATTTGTCACAATTTTCGGAGGGTGGGTGACAATTTTCCTACATTTGTCCTGTTCTCTCTCCCATCCCACAACTTTCGTCCTGTAGACCTAACTTTTGTGCTGCCGTTTGAATGTGGGGAAACTAGTCTCCCACCCCCGCAAAGTGGGACAAATATAGGAAAAATGGATCGCATCATTTCATAGCGTATATAACGTAGTGTGGCATGAGTGTCACACACTTTTTTCAAGGGTTTATTAGGAACTCTTGGTAAAACTTTATCCATCTAACCAGAATTTTAGCAATTTTAGCAAACGCTTAGAAATTTTAGGCAAACTATATATTGGCAGGACAAATTATGAGTTTCTAAAAATCTCGACATATGCAACAATCTACCCTCCTCTTGCCCACCTCCATGCCACGTACACCAACCCCGCCCATCAGCCAGAAGCATTTTCTCCTCCCTAAAGTCGACGACTCTTTGAATCCTCTTTCATCTACGTGTAGTAAACAAAACAATCATAAGGTTAATCACGATATTTACACGTAGTTGCCACGCCGATGGAGTATTCTGTAAACTTAGCCTCTCGAATATAGCCATGTGTCAGACGTTGTCCCTAGACTCAATAATGGTGTGTACCACAGTTTAAATAAATTGGCTGGGTATAACCGCAAAAATTCTTGTTATTTACTGGCAGCTCTGTAACAGATTGGAAATGAAAATTTAGAAGAAATAATTGCCATTTTAGAAATCCGGTGACCCATCTGCTAATGAGAAATATGCATCATTATGGTAATATGAATTATTATCATTATACGCCAACGAATAAAACTTACTTTACGTATTGGATCACACCCATTCACTTAATTTTGGATTGTAAAACTGTACTCGTTATACCTCGTTTACGTTATAACGGACCCCAGATGTGGAAGTTTTGTCCCCTAATAATCTGCCATACCATCCACTGGCATACAGCACATGCCTACACTATATAATAGAACAGATGGTGTATGTGACACTATCGACTTAGCTCGTGTCTTGATCTGCCTGTTGTTTTTTACAGACGGTGTCAGACACCATACATATAGACATTGCATAAAGTGTGTAAACAAAAGCATGATGTAGCTAACACCAGAAGTTTTTAAAACTCTATGGTGTAGTCTACACAATGCCATTATCGACAGTACACTACCTACGTATACTATCTTAAAATACCACCATAAATACTATGGTGTCCAAGACTCCATATAATGGCTGGCTGAGTAGACACCCAGGGGGACATAACTTCTACATATGGGGTCCTTTACAACGTAAACGCTGCATTACTATGTTCCCCATTGTCACTCGTGATACATAGCTAGCAAATATATATATGTGCGTATATTATATTATGTTTATTATACAAGTTGTTTATTGTCCTATGTTCGTTAATTGCTTAATTAAGAAGATTGGGAGTCCACCGCCTGTTATTGTCTGCGTTCTCAGGTTGAGTTAGATGTCCTGCGAGTGTTGATTTTACTATAACAGAAAAGCGGTTGGGAGCACTCTGACCCTATATCTTGGCTATTCGCCCAAAAACCAGCCCAAAACGACTAAATCCCAGTGTTCTGAAACTGATGTGCCTGATGGATAGCATAGAATTAATTAATGGATAGACAGCGCCCCATTAATCGCGCCTGAAGCATTTTAGGAGTTTGAATCACTGAAAAAACTATGGAAATGATTTTCAAAACATAAAATCCTTTATTTTGCATACTTAACATCTTTAAATTTCACTCCTGATTATTGTAATTTGCTTATCACTTCTCATCTACCGATATGGGTGCTGCGATAAGTCCCATAACCTTTCTCTGGTTTGCTGGAGGAGAAAACGGGATCTAAGATAAACAATACAAGTTTTTTTATTTACTGCTTTCGCTTAATTTCTTACGGAAAGCGTTTGTATAGCCTTTGCAAGCCGACCAGATGATTTTCGCTAGCAGTGCATTCAGGTAGCCCTGTATCTATATGCACATACTGTCTGCGTACAGGATTTATATACAGCAATTCATAGACATGTTGTATCTTTCAACTGATGGGAGTGGCACCTTTATGTATTTTAAGACACATGCTCCATAATACTGATTTAAAATATCCTTTGATTCTAGTTCATCATGAAGCTATTTTTATCCATGCCCTATATTGGTTGTTGTAAAGTGGAGATCAGACCATGTTTTGATGGCCAATGGTTAGATATACTAAAAGCATTAGTTCTTTATAAAATACATCGGTTTTCCCTTCAAATACATGACGTAAAAATTTAACAAACTGATTAATTACTCAGATTATTACTTTAGAATTACACGATGGAAAAGGTAAGCATGCGTCGATGTTAGCATTAACCTGATACAAAAGCTGTTGCAGTTGACATAAATTCAAAATTTGTTCCAAAGGTTTACTGCTGATGTAAAATTCTTAAACGCATGCTAGCCTCACTTCTGAACCAAAATCTTCATTACGAAACAATCATGTGTTAACGGTGGTCTGTCAATACGTTATAGGTTTGCCGCGTGTGCCATGAATGGGGAGACGAATATATTAGGGGTCGGCTAGATAGTCGCTGTGATCCGCAGAAACCAAATTATTACGAGAACAGGACAACACGTTTCCACATGCTTACAGTCTATGAACGTGAACAACAAATGAGAGAGTTGAATGCCAGTCCATGTTCTCCTGGTTAAGCGCATCTACGATAAAGTCATACATTCCGTGTCACAGGAGCTGCGGCGAGCTACCTCATAGGCCTCAAACACCCGCCACGAGGCCCCAATCTATCCCTACTTGTAGGTACCACTCCGCCCCCTTCGCTTCCCTTCCCCGCTCCGTCCCGCTCGCGCTGGGTGAGTGCGCGGGAATTTTTAAAAAAAATTGCCAAAATAGGGTGGAAATAATTGATAAAATTGGGGTACAATTGGCAAAAATAGGTCGCCAGTTTTGCAACGACCTTCTGGGGACCACTCCCGCAAGCCCCGGGTACCCACACCCGAGATACCCCACCCTCCTCTCACCTCCCCCGAGATCGCGCGGCGTCGGCATGTATTTATAAGTTGTGTTAATTGTGCCTTTGACACCGACATTTTTGTCTTCTTTTTAAGGTGGGAGATGAGGTTATCCTTGAGCATCGCGTAAGAGAAGGCAACTGTGTAATTTTTCATATTAATATGGAGTTCGTTTATTTTGTCTGGTATTTGTTTATTAATATTACCCAACAGTAATTATAAAGTGCAATATCATAATAAATCGACCACAGCTTTACCGCTTACCCAAAAATGCGAAATCGCGTTTATCGTCATTGTTCGGGTAATTTGCTGGTCGGATAGATCCGTGACAGCTCGTCCAGAAATGATCCCTGCGTTGTTGACTAGAATATCGATGTTACCGTTTTCCCGCTTTGTTTGTTCGCCAACTCTATAAATTGTAACTAGGAATGGTGGTACATCGCCTAATCGATACATGCTCATAGGTTCAGAGATGGAATTATCCCCTGATACTCGAACCCCCTTCTCGGCGTGCGCCGATCGCCTTGAGATTCTGCAGCCCAAGGCGCGCGAGAGATTTGGACAAAAATTGTCAAAAGTCAGGGTAAAATGGGCAAAAATTGAATGAACATTAGGAGAAATCGGAGAAAATTTGCAAACATTGGGGTAAAATTGGCAAAAATTGAGGAAAATTGGCAAAAATATAGGCAAATCTTGAGTAACAAAAATTTTTCAAAATTTATTCCCCATAACGACTTCTCACCGACCTGCTGATTCCCCAGGAGGCCCACGACATCCCGCTCCCGAGAAGCACAGGCTATCCCTTCTTTGTACCTGTCTATTTTAATCCTCTATTAGTGGGCAACGTGCTGCCATATCATTTTTTACGAATACACACATTATTTACGAAAAGTGACCATATACCTTATTTCAACTTTTAAAAACCTATATTTTATAACGCGTTTGGATGTAACACATGGTAATTAAAAACTTTGCAACAACTCAATATTGAACTTTAATAGTGATGGCTACAATAGTTTGAGCTGTTCAGTTACGCACGCGTTAGCAAGTCAATGAAAACGCTAAAATTTGTGTGATTTAACGTGACAATAGAACTTCACAGACAAGGCTTATATAGCTAAGCTAATTTTTCAACCACAATATAACACTTTAATAATTTAAAAAATTTATTAGCAGCGCACAGTCTTGCATGAGCATCTTAACGCGTTGTGCAAAAAAATTATAATATCGAGTAAGGGAGGTGTGAACTCTAACTAGGTTTCGACCAAAACTTTGTATTGTGTTTTGTGTGACACTGTCACGTCGACCGAGAGAGTTTCTCAACCTAAAATTCTTCCACAAACCAGATAGAACAAAAAACACTGTAATAAAATTATATGTAAAAATTAGGAGGTATTAATAAGGTTAATGCAGAGACTAAACCACAACTAGGCTTAAGTGGTAATGTCGCACTTAATTTGCACTGTATGAAACATTATGAAATCAGAATTATACAGATATAACTTGAAGAATAATGTAAAATGAAATGAACAACATAATATGCAGGTATGTTTTGAATGAAACTTTCTAAACAGGTGTAACGTATATAATTTAATATTGATGTAAAATTATAAAAACTAACGCATAGGTATTCTCCATATCGTTCAAGTCGACTTTGTAAGTTTTGACATCCGCACCCAATGCACGACATGCTTTAGCAGTCTTTTCCATGAGATCCTCTGATACATCCCACAATATAAGTCTGAAATATACCGCAAAGTTATTGCCAAAATCACTGTTTATTGTTAAATAGCTTAACCACAACAGCGAGGTATACTGCTCATTGCTACAAAAAATTCTTTGAAAGTTGGTCATGAACTCCTAACCCTTTTGTGGTTAGCTTTACATAGTTGAAACATGATACATTACAGATTCATGTATCAACCAGTATCATTGGACAGCTTACATTTGCTCGTTCGTTTTTGCTCTATAAAAACAAACTGCTGCTAAATAGATTTTTGGCTTTAGTGTACAACGCTCAAAGCCAAACTTTCCAGATTCACTTGAAAGTTGCGGTAAAATTTTGTCCAACACTGCAAAATACATGGTAATACATCCCTTAGCAGATAAATTCATTAATTATTTACTTCATTAGCTTAGTTATATATTATAACAAGTTTTCTATGCAAAATATTTTGATTAAAGCTTAAATCAACAAAGATTGTATTAGTCAACGTCTTTGTGAATAAATATGGATTCACTCTGAATGAATGGAGCGTATCAGTGCCGTGCCGCTTTTTAGATGATCATCGAATATTGGCCAAATCTTCCATTGATACATTTATATCAGAGCACTGATGATATTATTTTGGGAATCTCGGTGTTAAAAGGACTTCCATCCTCCAATATAGTACAAAAATACTACTAATCCGAGTTATACAGAGACATAATTTAATTCGTTTGACGAATGTACGTTCAATGTGTGGATGTGTTTTTCGCAAAATGAACGAATTTAAGGATTCTATATTATGGAACTAGGATTTAAATGCTTAATTACCGTCGGTTTACCTAGGTTTTTCCTTGAATGTTTGGCCGATTGCATATAGATATAAATTTATAGTATATATGTAATAATAATGAATCCGTGATGAAACGAATACTGATAGATATGTAGTGGTTAAAGAAAAATTGGTGGTTTTCAAAGGATGTACGCGTGTTAACGGGCGTTTGGTTAAGGGTAAATACACGGAACTGGATTACTCAATAAAGTCATCAAACGACAAACTATCAGTTACTTTAAACTAAAGCCAGGGACTGTCTCCGTTGGCGAGTCATCTGAAGAAGCCAACAACTTAATGTCCGACAACATATTCCTGAATGGCATGGTGAACTGTAAATTAATAAACGCGCGTATCCGGCCAACAAACTGACCAACCTAGACTTGCTCTTGAATTTCGATCAATACCATATTATTGCTGTAACCGAAACATGGCTTAATAATTCCATAACAAATTCACTGCTGGACCCGCTCAGTAGATGCAGCATCGCCCGAAAAGACAGAAAACAGTCTAAGGGCGGTGTGTTGCCTTATTTATTAGAAATTAGTTAAAATTTGCGGAAATTACTGAAAACTTATCATCAGGTAATGACATTGAAATTGTGGCTGTACACTTATACCTTCTGACAAAGCATCGATTGATTTGTTGTTATGGATCACCAAATGGCGACGCAAACTGTATATCATTATTAGCCGAGCTCTCCAAAAAAGCTTGCGACACATCTTGGCCTGTGTCTTAACCTCGGTGATCGTAATAAACTCTTGAAATACGTCAACAATAAGTGTTTCGTTATGAGCGGTATTAGTGCCTTGAAGAATAGTCAAGCTGCGCTTATTACAGACGACGATCAACGTTCAAATTTACTAGCAAATGCTTTTGCAACAGTATCTGCTCCGGATGATGGGAAGCTTCCTGTACTAACAGAAACTCCTGACGGTATAGAATTATTATGGATATCCTTCAGGCCTGATATCGTGTTCAAATTCATGAGAAAATTAAAAATTAAACATAGTCACGCTCCAGACGAAATATTTCAGTTCTTTTTAAAAGAACTCCGCGTTGAGTTGTCTAACCCGCTTTCTCATGTTTTCGATCAGTCATTCATAAATGGCGTTTTACCTAACATGTGGTCCTGTTTCGATGTTGTACCCATCTATAAGAAAGGATCAACATACGAACCACTCAACTATCGGCCAGTTTCACTCTTATCGAACTATTTCTAGCTTGTAGAATCGATAGTTAATGAACAATTATTAAATTACATTTCATCAAACAATTTAATAGCAAAAAGCCAGCGCGGTTTTCTTGCAAAGCGTTCTACTTGTACACAGCTTTTGGAATGTTTCGATGATTGGACCATTTCAGTGGATATGGAAAATTTAGTTGATATTGTTTATATCGAGTTTGCCAAATCCTTTGATACGGTATCGCACAAGAAATTATTGCACAAACTTTCATAGTTCGGCTTTACAGACCATCTCAAAAAATAGAAAGAATCTGTCTTAAACAGCAGGCGGTTTCGTGTAAAAGTAAATGAAACTTTCTGTAAATATAATCCAGTAAATTCAGGTGTCCGCAAGGCAGTGTACTTGTTCCTTCGCTGTTTCTGTTGTATATCAATGATATCAATAATTATGTTATGCTTAATTTTAACTGCATAATTTTTGCTGATGATGTTAAACTTTATGTTCATTACTCTCCGAATGGTACCGATCAACAACAATCCCTCCAAAACACGTTGACTACAATTGAGCAATGGACACAAAAATGGCAACTTTCAATATCTCCTCCAAAATGCAACATGTTGCGACTTGCAAATACAGTTGCCGAAACAAATTACATTTTATGTGACGAACTTTTACGAATCGTTAAGCAATGCGGAGACCTAGATGTTTATGTCAGTCACAATCTGAAAAGCAGTTCTCATTGCAGAGCTATGGCTAAACAAGCATATCAGGCTATAAATATTTTATTCTGATGTTTTCTGACAAATAACGACCGTGTCCTGTTACGGTCCTACGTCACTTATGTACGACCAATGCTTGAGTATGCTTCTAAAGTCTGGTCTCCGTGTCAGCTAAGTGATATTGACTATATTGAGAGAGAGAGTACAAAGATATTTTACTCGCCGTTTATTCACCAGACAAAGATGGGCAAAAGTACCTTACAAGGAACGGATCAGTATTTTAAATCTTGAGCCACTTGAACTACGTCGACTTTATCTCGATCTTACTATGATCTGCAAAATTTTAAATTCAGATACTAATGCCTGCAAATGCATGCTCAAAATGTCAGGCGTATCGCAGACGCGTGGACACTCACTGAAATTAATAAAAACAGAATTTCAAAACGAATGTTTTAAAACATTCTTTCGTAGTCTGGGTAATCAATGCCTGGAATTCGTTACCCGAACTCGTCGGCACTCAACCTCTCATCCGCGCTTCTAACTGTAGGTTATTCAAATTTCGCTTGAAAAATGTCTACTTGTCGCAATTTCTGCACTACGATAGGAATATGTGGCCAATTCTGAGGCAGTCCCTCTAGCCTTCCTAATCCTATCTAAAAAATACAAAACGTGGTCATCTATTTTCGTGTAAACTGTTAGTGCATAGTAAGGTGCATGCAAATTCAAGGCCGTCAAAGTCAACCTCTCCAATTAAATGAAATCAGCAATAAATAATTTTCCGTGTTAATTATATAATATTAAGTTAGGTTTTGAAATGACTTAGTCAAGACTGACAACATCAGTGAAACTGTGTAATGGGTACACTAACATCATACAAACATTGCGTAACGGGTAAACTAAACATTGTTAAATATTTTCTACACCCGTCACAAATGTTTTCTAAATAATGGAGACCTAACGGTCTCCGCGAAGTATCTAGTAATCATGCGGATGCTATCGCAAGATGTACCCACAAAGATACAGTTAAAATTAAAAGTTATTTGATTTGGGGTGTCAAAGCCTGTATGTTTTCATTTTCCTGGTGGGGTTGGATTAATTATCGCAACTTTAAGAAATCATAATTTTTTCTAATTTTGCTAAAATTTCTCTAATTTTGCTAAAATTTCTCTAATTTTCTCGTAGTTTTGCGATTTTGCACTATTTTGCTACAATTTTTGCCAAATTTTTCAAATTTATACAGCTTTTTACCATATATTTCCCTTTACAAAATTTTCCAGAAGAGATATGGTGCTGAGCCAACTGCGTAGGGGGAGTAAATATGACTTAAGCCGGGTCCTAGCACTAAGAGTAACCCCTACATCCCTCAAGTGTACCTATGGCACAGAGTGGTACGATTTTTTGTTAATGCGAAAGGGCAAAGTAAATTTCAGCGACTTTCCTATTCTGTTACGATGTTAAAAAATTGTTACGGAACGCTTTCTGGTCACTCAAAATTTGGCAAGAAATCGTTACAAAACAAATTGTTACAAATTATTCTGGGATTAAAAACAAGCTCGTTTATGTTGCTGAACATTAAAACTAAATTGCCTAATTTTTGCGAAGTTAAATCTGTCGAATTTTAATTAAATGGATTAGTTTCGAGTAAAAACCTATAGCATCAATTTGCTTTATAATGTCGTTATTACGCTAAACTTTCTAGCTAACAGAACAAATCCGCACTCGTAAGTGATACGCATCAGCGAACAGTGGTTCTGTGGCGTGATTATCTCCGAAATTCTCTTTCAACAGAGGGTAGAGTTTCTTCTACACGGTTTTGATTTTACTAATTTTCGGGCAGCGAAAAACTGGAAGATTTTTAATATCTTTCGTAGAAATAGTTTCCGAATCAATATCGATTATTACAATATAGGAGGGTTAGTGAGATCACCTTAAGATTAATTGCGCAAGACTGGCAATTTTGATCGGGAACACTCAAAAGGCATTTTATGCGGATATCGAAACATACACATAAATGTTCGTAGTATATAACTGCAACGGGTGTTAAAAACTTTAATTTAATGAACATGGCGCATTGGATGTGGATGCACGCGAAGTGCACCTTCAAATCTAGCGTTTTCTCGAAAGAACGACTTTAATATTATAACCTGCTGTCAGTCAGTGACTAAAATGTGCTCGTATGCTGACCCTAGCCCCAGTAGGTAAGTTTCTGAGTACTACCATTTTGAATTACAGTGCCATAATATTGAACCATCAAGCTCAAGCGTATAGAGTCTTCTGTACTGATGGATATAATATAGGTCCTTGACGGCAGTCCCGGTATAAATTAGCTTTTGCTTGTGTCGAACCCACCATATTGTATACAATGCAAACATTTTACAGCAATTATCGATATATACATATATATGAATATATATAACTGAATAATTTTAAACTATTTATTTCCGGCAGACTAGTAGGAATAGCCCAATTTATAGAGCTATTAAAAATTTACCTTGCGCCAAGCTTGGCAAATTTCGTGGCCAGTAGACATCCAAAACCACCGCCTGCACCAGTTATTAGCACGGTTTCGCCTTCAACCGATTTTTTCGGCAGGATGGAATACGGCAGTAAAGCCAGGACGGCTCCCTTAAGCATTAGCAGAAGTAGGCATACTAACGTCTGCATATGCGTCAATACCTCGAGGGCAATTTGTTTTGCTTTATCACCAGTTGTTTCTAAAGTGGAAAACTATGTTTTAAAATTGCGCATGTTGCTAAAATCAACCTAACGGATCAGCTGTACAAAGGATAGTGTCCGGAGCATTACCATTAATAAAAAAACGACATTTCGAAGTATAATTTATCGAGTGTTTCGTTTGGAAGCTTGCGGCAATTATTTTTCATATATTTTAGTAATTAGATGCAAAAGCTATCCAATGTCCGTGCGCATAAAGTATCAAACTTATATTCCGACTGAAATGTCAAACTTATATTCCTATACGTTATCTGTATATTAGCAAAATATGATCAACATTTTTGCTTCTTGACTATTATAATTTTAAGTTTATAATTCTGTGCTATGACATCTAATAAATAGTGCTGCGGAGAAATTTATTTACAAAAGTTTCTTGTGGCTGAAAGCCCTGCAATAAAAAATGCTGGGTTTTTTTACAATTTCGTGCGACTGACGGTATCGTATTAAATACTACTGGCGAGCCATTTGTTTTTAAAAATTTCTTGCTTTTGAAAAAGTATCGTGTAGAAAATGTGAAAAAATATGCAGTAAATATTACAGAACTTTGCTTAGTGTAAAACATGCAAACTATTTATCACACAAACTTTTACGAAGGTTTTTGGTGCTTACATTGTGCTTCCAATACGGAATATTACATATCAAATTAAAATTAGACATAAAGTCGAATTTTCTAGACAAATCAGGTGCAATAAAATAACATAGTAACAAACCATAATTCTCATACGGAACAAGGCCAGACATAAACATATTTTGCTCGGAACATAAATTTTAATTCACGACCAAATATATGAAAATTATTTGGACTAAACAACGATGATACCTGTGAAAAGTATGATTCACACAAGCATAATAAGTATTGAAGATTCTCTTGGTATTGTCGTAAAACGTGGTGAATAGCATCACTATGACATTGACAAAATATATTTAAAGGGTTAGCAAGTATCTCTTTATGATCTTTTCCTTTACTCAGCAGCTAGACCAAAATGTGGTAATTCAAGAATTTCCAGAATTTTTGAACCGTTCGAGCCAGTTCATCAAATCGATTAAGAAAATGGCCATTTGGACAACGGTTACCACAATTTTTTTGATTTTTTGATAACAAAGTTGTGGCCGTTTTCGCTTAACAGCTTATTGACCATAACGTGGTGATCTTTCTGTGTCGCACTGCGGATTAAGCTAATTTGACGTTTTAGTCCCCGCTCACCAGCATGCTATAAATCAATGTTCTACATCAATGTTATAAAAAAATTAAAAATTATTTTGCAGACTTTTGTTATCATTGGAATTAAAAAATTATCACAAATATGTATGCGAAAATGAACATTTTTAACGGCTTCGATCAGTTGAGTTGAATGGTACCGAAATTATTTCTGTTTTTTTTTTCAAAGTTTCAAAATTTCGGGCTTGCTGGAGGGCTAAAGTGAAAAAACTAGTTTTTTTCCTATATTTTAGTTTTTTCTGAACATCCTGAGCAAAACGGAAAACATCTTGTTTCAGAAGTTTTCTTGGTACTAAAATACTATATTTAAACTCTGGCACATTAGACTAACATTTTCGAAAAATCAACAAACGCATTTACCGGGAAAATACAGATTGGCCAACTTGTAAGCTGATAACTAATGATCCTTCCCACAAATATAATTTCGCTTTAAAGCTGACCGTGCTTATTGTTATGTTGTCAAATTCCAAGACGTACAACCTTCAAATGTGTGTTGTTTGGCTTACTCTATGTTTTTTCTTTCATATACCGGCTGAAATTTACGGATTGTCTAAAAAATTATTTCGATTTTGCGTTCTATTACTGCATTTAAACCCGAGCATCTCGACATAGTTGTTTCTGCTGAAAGTTGATACAGCGGCACAATTCTTTTGTCGATCCGTTCCTTTTAAAAATGACGGTAAGATTTCGCTTCCACAGTACAGGTACGATCTAAATTTTTGTGTAGTCCTGTTCCGATTAGTTATGTGGTAGAATAAATTTTAATGAAAGGGACAGCCTAAATCGGTGGGATGCAGCTGCCGAACTCAAAGGTGTTCTTTTTCTAACGTAACCCCCCTCGCGATCTTTAAAGACTAAATATGTTCTTTTTCTAACGATATAAACGTAACCCCCCTCGCGATTACTTGGGGCAATTAAAAATTTTATCATTTACGGATATATAAACTTCTGACAAAGCTCCGTACTTTTAGGCAAGACAGTGTGCCAATAAATCGGTAGTATTACCTAGATTTAACTTCGTTCATCAACAGTGCATGTGAGTACCACTGGGTCAAACACACTGGTTCAACCTATGTCGTTGTTTACTGTGAGAGGAGTCAATCATGTGTAATAATTCGTTCTGACACGTAACAGCAATGGACAGGTTTTACGTTATTCCAAACAACCGTTGGGCCTCATTGCTCAAAGCTCGAGAAATACGGAATTTTTGTATTAATTTTACACCTCTGGCTAGTGCTGCTTATATCATGCGTGGTCCCTCAGTTGTGCTTCGTCGTATTTTCACTATCATCAAAACAATATATAAAGCAACAATAATATTCTATAATTATCTTGGCCTCCTGAGAATTGCCAATTTTTCCGGCTTTTGTAAACTATGCTCGCTCTTGCAATAAATATTGGCAGTATTGCAGCTACAAATTAATAATAAACTGCTGATTTAAACTGTTCCTGAACCTGTATCAGCAAAATAAACGACGTGCAACCCGCATATATTTTACGTGTAGCAATTTAGTAAAATACCTATATGGTGTTAATGTAGCAATACATGCATGCTGTCATGTGTCATATTTGATTTTGTCCGTTTAGTTTTTATATTTTTCTGTGTGATTTTTTAATTATTTGATCATCAAATCTGAAACCAGTTGGTGGAATGGGCTGCCAAGTCGCACTGTTACAGGTATATACCTCCGGAGTTATATGCTGCGCAGTCTGGATCGAATGCTTTATACACAATACTATAATTGGTTTACTTCATTATTTAACTGAGATTCTTGTGCAATTTTGATCGTATCTTTGTCATCATCTTACAAAACTCAATACGTTGGGAATGAAAGAGCAACGAAAAAATGTTACTTCGACTTTAAGAGATAAATCAATTCGGCACTACCAAAATAAGACAAACAGTTATAAACTTACCCTCAGCCATAATCCCCAAATGCAAATAATATTGAAATATATAAAAGTTGGTAAGCTAAAATGAAGTCACAAGCGCAAATTGCAGCCTATGCTAACGTGACAGCACAGACAAAAACCTCAAAGACCGAACTCAATGTAGATTGATGAATTTTGCATT
>JASANE010028742.1:0-73094 GCA_030248225.1 Trileptium ribeirensis | reverse complement strand
CGCAAATAACGGAAAATAAACGACCGAAAACGTCACGTCACGTGCCATTGTCGCCGCCGTTCCTTTATACAGTCCGGCGATACCCTTTGTCCTAACTAGATTGAGCGCGATATTTGTTGCCGAGATTTTTTTAGAAGTCGCAGATGCACCAGTCCGGCCGGCATCTTGAAGTTGAATCTTGAGCAATTCCATCGGCGTTGTTATGATGATTTGACAAAAACCGGCACCGCCTCCAGCTAACATTTCTCGAGGTAGCGACAGATGACCGGCACTAAAAAAATTAGTTCTGCATATCCATTCCAATTTGGAAACTTATTTACAGTCAAATGTTTCTCTTCACACATACCAAAGTACCTAAACGGGAGACCTCAGAACAACAATAACGAACTGAATAACAGAATGGTGGCACGCTAATCCGACTTTATGTTACTGATTCTACCATTCACATAAATTCAATTTTAAACTGCTTTATAAAACATTGCCAAAGAATCGCTTTTGCGGACCTACACCAACCAAGTGTCGATGGAGCGGACTATGACCCACTAGGCATTTCGCACTGTAACGTTCGCTCGAAAGAACAACGATCGACTACGAACTGACAATGCGAATTAGATAAGAGTATAAGCTATTTTAGCGCTATCCAGATTTTTCGACATGAGTGATCAAGATGAATCTACACCTAGAAGAGCCTTTTTACATCGTATTTAAATTGATCTCTCAGGGGAAGTCTACGGAGAAGCAAGATTAAGTTGACTGCGTTAAGCTGTCCAGCAGGCACAGTAATTCGGCAATGATCGGATTACAGCACTCACCAGAAATGAGTGTTGTTCATTCGATGGCCTCTCGGTGTTCGGTCGAGCCGTGTTCGAAATTTTGACAGGTTTTTTAATTTGTTCGATGTTCGTTCGCTCGAAAGGTGACACTCAATTCCGCCGAGTACTGCATTTATTATGCTGTCCGCTGCTCATCAACAGTAGGGTACTCGGGCACCACAGCACTATACTGAAATGGTTTAAAATACTATAGTATTATAGATGCTCTAGTTATATTCAACAAATAAAACGCTTTTTGACCGAATCGCCATTCACACTGAAGAAAAGAAACAAACAATAATCAACCAAGACCTTTTCAGAGGTGTATTCCTAAAGTTACAGTCCGGCAACGAAGTAGCTTACAAAAATATTATATACTGGAGAAGTACTGAGAATCAAAACGCCCAATACCAATAAAACAGTCCAAAAACATTCATTTTTGCAAGTACGTAATTAACACTAACTTTATTGTTTTAACTTACCTGCCTGTCGGTGAAAGATAGTACCTAAACGTATCGTTTGCAGTGAGTTTGATTGCTTTTTCAGGCGTTATGAGCAGAATATTGACGGCGCTACCTGAAAACAAACATATAAAATATGATTATACCAATGGTATAAAAACTATGTTCTCAACTAGACCATTGCAAGCGCGTGTGAAACGGGGCGACCGTGGTTTCTTTCGTCTTGGGCTCTCCAAATTGGGGGGACCCTGGCATTTTTCGCTTCCCCTGGTTCAAAACAGGTGCACCCCGGTTCGTGCCCCGTGGCAAAATTTAGGGCTCCCCTCGATTCACTGCCTCTTGGAAAATTTTTTGTTTCCAATCGGTCCAAAGTACATAAAATTTGATCAAAATTTGTACTAAAATTCCGTTCTGAAGATAAAAATTTCGCAAATTTTGCCTAAATTTGCTTCAAAAAAGCTTTTTCTTTCCATCAAAAGCATTTTGGCAGTGTTTCTGACACGATTTTTAACCATTTTTTCTTGGCAAAATGCCCCCTGGCAAAATTTTCAGCGAATGGGGAGCCCAGTCATCAAGGGTCATTTTGTGTAGTCACCTTGTAACAGCATTTGTGTTTGATGTGTATACTACACTAAAACCTCTGTAGACATTAACCCATTGAAAATCCTAGAACTTTGTTGACCCTAGACCCATCGAAAACAATGAAAACGCAAGAATAATTCGTGCTAGTCCTTAGATAACCAAACCATCGTATCCAGCGTACCGAAAAACCTAAATAAAACCAATTTACATACCCTGTATGCAATACATAACCAAGATACTGGAAACAGACTATATTCTGGGAACCGGAATCGCTGACTCAAAATCCATTGAAAACATCTGAAAAAATATAAAATATTTTTGCTGGACTCTACATAACCACACCATGTATAGACCATTCATGATGCCTTGCACGCAGTACATAACCAAACAAATGAAACTCACAACATTATGGAAATAGGATTTGACGACATAAAACATTTTAAACCCCATGAAAAGGCATGATATAATCAAGTTGACTTGAAATAATTCAGCGTGCTTGAAAACCTTATAGAATCTCGCTGTACGGTAAAAACACGCAATAACATGACGAAATTTGAAGGATATACTTTCTGACAAAGTGTCGACGAACCATATTTAGGCCCACAGTGGTCGTGCAAAAAATGTCAGCAAAGTTGTAGATCTCGATGAGTTGATTCTGACAGCCTGATCACCCTTGAGAGGCGGAAGGCCTTATTTTCTTTATAGAAATTTTTTCCAAAAGTTCATGTCTCCCATCAAATGAGAAATGCCTGAAATTATATACAAAATGGCGAAGACATAGTCAAAATCAAAGCTTAACTGGTATAATGTTATGTCACTTCGAAAAAATTACCCAATCTCCGGAAATCTATTTTTGGATTTTTCCATGTTCAGTGTCTCTACTGCCAAGGAGCTGACTAATTCTATGTTCAATCGACACAGCGGAAATAATTGACAAAACGGAGTAGTGATTAGATAATATTAAGGGTGCAAACATAACAGGCAAAAAACGCCAGCCATCGAGATATACTTATGGGGAAAATCAACCCAAAGCAACAATAATAAATAGCATAACAACAGATATAGCAGATTCAGCCAAAAAATAATAAATCGAAATATGGTGAATATTTTTTCAGATTTTTTACCTAAGGAAACGATTATGCATTATATAGGAAATTTTTGGCCCTTTTTATTACTTCATAATATTTTTTGCCTTTCGGGCAATGTAATAGCAAGTTCCATAATCCAAATTTTTTATTAGGTGAACTTTTGTCAAAAAAATCAAACTTCATCTAAAAAATCACGTCGTTATTGCATGGCAGCTCATTATAAAAATAATATTAGCAAACGGAAAACTCATCCAACTGTAAATTCCAACGCGCAACACACTTAAATATAACATCCTTGACTATCAGTTAAGAAACAATTCTCGCGGATTGCTGTTAAAAGCCTCTAGTACGAAAGAGCGAACGCTATAACCGTGTATTTAAAAAAAAATTAATGCAAGTAATAATTAATACAGTAGTCACTGTCTCCTGCGTCAACACCGCCGACATCCCACATTTCATTGTGTTCTTCAATGGCTCATCCACGTTAATTTGCATTGATTGCAAAGAGCTCCGATCAAGCCATCCATATGAATAACACGAAGATGTTTAGTTTTAACATCCATCACGTTAGTGACTTCTCACGAGCACAACACGATACGATTAATCAAACGAAGAGTTAATTCGGCTGATGGCTGTTTCAAATTCATTAGATGATATATTGTACATGTGGGGCTATGCCACGACCATCTCTTTTTTCAATAAAGTCAAGTTCAATGGCTAGAAAAAGGCTATTGGGACACGTTATTGCGTATAGGAACAGAAAGGCTGCTGCTCCGCCTTTTCCGCTATGGTTGACGGGGAGTTCGGGCGAGTACGGAGGCATTACTTTTATACGCGCGCCACAACAGTTTTACCTCTTCGACCATTTTAAATCGAAAGCGTTTTTTGGAACTATCGACGCGCGTACCAAATATCACATTCCCTCCAGTCGCAGAATATTCAAGAGGTCCTGCAAAGACGTAGTAGAGCTTCAACAATGAAGTGTCTTCGTTTGATGGCCACGCATAGGTCCCGTCCAGATTATCTTTGAGAAAGGTTAGCTCCACAGTGTCATTCGGACCACCCGGTTTTTGCTAAAAAACCTTTGTCAGCTTACCGATGTATGGCTTCAAATACCAGAAAACTGCGTAGAAAGCTTTATCAGCCTGCTGCAAGTTCCTCAATGGTTGCCACACAGTTACCAAATGTCGTTTCAATTGTTTCAGCGTCATGTTCAGGCCAATGTGGATGCCGTCGTCATCAGAATCAAACTGATTTACTCTCTTTACTTTATAATCCACCATACATATTATTCAAAATTCGACTAGGTGGTTTATGCTTTAGTCGGAATATGACCAATGGAGGCAGGTAGCTGCCATTCGCAGAGACGCAAACCAACACTGAAGTGTTTGCCCCACCTTCAGCAACTCGTTCTGCGTGAATCCGTTCGCTGGTTCGCGCCGACTACACTACCTGGTACCGGATCATACGGAAACGACGTTTCGTCCAAATTGTAAATATGATCTTGTAGATCACACTGATTAACCAGTTCGAGTCATTTGCTGAATTCCTCAGTGAGCAAGTCGTAAAACGGATATATTACAAAGGGATTCTGCGTCGCAGCTTTTCGACCAAATGATAGTCCTAACGCCTTCTTGGATGAGAGCTTATGCCGGCGCATAAAGCCTATAATCAAATTGTGGTTTGGCCCCTGGTCGCCGAAAGTTAAAATCTCGTAGGCGTCGCAGTAATGTCGTACCACATCTGGCAGTTCGTTAACAGTGAACCCTTTACCCGCACGAGCCATAACGCGTATAACCATGGCAATGTCTGTCTCCTGCTCGTTCGTCAAGAAGGCTTTTCGACCTCGAGATGCCTTATCAGCGCGTTGACCAGCGTCTATTTGCAACTGTTGCTGTAGTGTGCTAAATGACATGTGATACGCAGCAGCAGCAGAGTTTTCCTGAACGGTAGTCCTCAGCGGCTTGAAAAACAACGGCCTCGGTCCATTTCTAAGTCACTGGGTTATATGAGTAGTATGGATTACGTTTATCGCCATTCATTATGTATAATAGGTACGTATATAACTCTAGCGCTAAAATATTACCAGTATATAGTCCATTTGATTTTTTGGGTGATAAGGTAAAAAATTTTTCACCTAAAAATAATCACGACATACTGGGTCAGATATGTCCCAGAGCTCGATGTCACTATCAAAAACATAAAATTCGCCCAATTTTACTATAGGACACTCATTTTTGTTCTGTTGTGGCCTCATAAACACAAATGCCAAGTATGCAATTTGATCTGTTTAGCTAAATACTTTTGCTTAGTTTTTCAAACATTGAAAAAGTTACCTGTAATCACTTCAGTAGACATGTCAGCTGAAAAAGTTACCTGTAATCACTTCAGTAGACATGTCAGCTTGACAATACCAAGTTAGATATAAGAAATAAAACACGCTCTTTCTATTGGAATATATTTTGTCAGTCTCTGATCGTTTCTTAGAGCATTATGGTCGTGATTTTTTTTCCGTGAAATTAGCCGTGATTTTTTTAGGTGACACTGCTATATTTCTGAGAAGGGGCGACCTTGCCTTTGGCCCTTTGGGAGTTCGTGATGATTTTGGTCCAGTGATTGATTATGGAGCATCAATAAAAAGATACTGAGACACTTCAGTTTCTTCCCAGCTGTGTCGGGTGCAATTGTTTTAGCTTATTTGAGCAGAATTATAATCGTACCTTTATATATACGTATATGTGAACCTCCACTGCTGTATATGTTCGTTAGTTCAAAATACGTTAGCTAACAAACCTGAGTACATGCCGCGAAAACCACCCTTTGCCATGCTCTTTCGGAAACAATCGATCCTAGAGTACAATGTAACAAGTTATTAAAAACTCACTAATAGGATTTAGAAAAAGGAACCCCAAGGCTTCATAAACTGGCTATTTTGTTATTTACCCATTTAGACCCAACCCACCTTACATGATGACAATAGTAGTGCACCATTTCGTGATACATAAAGAAAGACCTGCTCTACAAAACGAGACCATAAACACCCATACACTAGCTCGAGCGGTTATTGAGGTATTGTCCATTTTGGACCAACCCTGCAGCGTAAATTGCAGCACACCGCTAATAAAAGTTTAGTAGATGTCGAGAAACCTGTTGCTAAGCTAAAAGAGCTAATCAAATGTGCATAGGCAAACACAAAGGCAGCATATATTTCGTTCCTACGTTATACAAATAGCATCAAGATCAAGAATATTGTTGTACTTTTGATTTAGTTCGTCAGCTGATTTTGATTATGGAATGGAAAATTTGTATATATTACAAATTTCGCCATATGAAGCTTGAACTTGAATTCCCCGGCAAAAATTAGCCGCAACGGGAATTCGGGATACTTCCTGGAAACGAACATTCACGATGCTGCATCAATCCACTTCTCGCAAAGCCACACAACTTTAAATTTACCAGTTTACTACGCAAGTTCACAATAAATTATTTTAGTACGCAATGATCGGCACGCAAATTAAAACACCCCAACCGTTTAACTGCAAAATCTATTTGGAAAATGTATAAAAACAGACCCCTGTCGTGACGGCCACAATCGCATCAATGACAGTCATTACCGTGTTAGGACCAGCTTTATTTCCAATTGTTAACCCCGTTTGCCAAATAAGCAAAAGACAAACCTAAACTGCAATTTAATTTTTTTATTTAATTACCCAAAGATACATCACTTAATTCTACAACCACCGTTGCCAGACACAAACAAAATGCAAACCGAAACCCCAATTCGGGTTTTAACTAATTAATTATCAAAAGATATATACCACATACTTTAGTCACCTTTGCCAAACACAAACAAAATGCAAACCGAAATCACAATTTATTTTTTACCTAAAAATTATCGAAAGATATATCACTTACATTCCCGAATACATCCTCGATCCATCTGCTGCGACCACCTGGTTTTGAAGTCGCGTTTTAACTAAATCGATTGGAAATACACAAGTCACACCAACAATACCGGCAATACCACCGTTGACTATTTTTGGTATGAGCCTGAAATAAAATACACTATATATCCACAACATACATATTTAAATGAACATCTGCGACGTAAAGCAGATGAGTGGCGTTATATTTATCATATATCCAAGAAAAAAATTGAACGACACGTTGAAAAGGAGGTAAAATTTACTATTTTCGGCAAAATTTAGCAAAGCTCCGTAGGGTTAATAATAGGGCTATGCTGAATATTCGGTATTCAGCATCAACCGAATAATAGGTTATTCGGCAGAATACCGATAAGCACTTTTAACTTATTTTTGGAATTTATTAACTGAAGGGTCATCAAAAATAATGAAATCAAAAATCAATGGTGTAGCGTAAAATTGTGCATTCGAGAATATTTTTGACAATTGGTAACTATATATCATCAAGCAAAATCATCTTCTCTTCGGAAAACAAGCAATGTCACCTATTTTACACCATTCTGTGCTACATAGTATACAGCAATTTCCAGCATATCGGCAAAATTTTTTTTTGCGACTTCGGATGAAATTGGATACCAAACAATAAACTCTATCGAATAAATCTATCCAAAGAAAAACAAACTCAATTGTGAATTCGAACAAAATATGAACCCAGGTTCAATAACAATGTTTCACAAATTTTTGGGACAAAAATACTATAAATTGTGGGTTCTGTTCTCTGTTTGAAACATTGTTTTTCTTTGGACTAGAACAGTTTATTAAAGTAAGATACACAATTTGACGTGGAGACAAAGCCAGATGTACCGACCTCAATGAAGAAACTGAACTGAAATCGGAAGAGAACGTGAATGGGAAATATGTTTTGCTAGGGTACATATGTTACTTTGTTGGGACTGCCCCTCTCAACTAGTCAGGGCTCATTCACTGTGTCTGCATTATGAATATGCTCATATCGTCATTCTTGTTCTTAAATTACGTGATCAGATACGGTGGGTAAATAGGCTCTATTCTAAACAGCAGTGCAACAAAAAAGCAAAAATATATCCTGTTAATATAATGCTGTACATAAATCATGTAAATATGTTTCAACTGACTTTATTACTTTGAACTGCATCGAGGTGCTTAGCGGTGTGTATTTATGGGACAACAACGAATCTGACGCCTCCGGATATCGCTTCCCTGTTCGTAACCCAATGGTGAATCGATCAACGCGCGTAGTGGTCAACCAGCAACCAGTGTATGAAGACAATGGCAATGGCGCAATTACCCCGGTATGCGTAATTATCCAATATAATAATATATAGCGTAATATCCATAAACGGGGCAATTGCGCCTTGACAAATTTTGTGCCCCAGTTCCGCACAGTGATGGAGAAAATGTACCACCACGTTAGTAATACTAAACACTGATTGGCTTAATACTAATCTCCAAATATTCCCAGGATGCTGCAAGTCTTTACACTTGTAGGCAAATTCTAATTTTTTCAGGGCGCAATTGCCCCGTTTGACTATAGCTGAAATAAAACGTACTGAACTAAACCCAGCGAAAAATAATGATAAAATACAAACGTTCACGTTTTTGATTTGTTCGTTTATTTAATACTTTGACGCTAACACAGCGAAAAGGGTAAATAGAAAGTAGATTACATTCGTTTTTTGCGTGCACTCGTACGTTGCTACATATGCATGTTTACTCGTTTACGTTGAAAGCCAAGCGGTGCTCGAGTTGACTTCTACACAAACGCTTTCAAATAACGCCTAATTATCACATTGGAAGTCAAGGGCATTACAGTAGCCGTAGCACTACTCAGGTTCTGTTTAGAGATAACTAGCATCAACCTGGAAAATATGCAGGGCGCTGAACAAGTCGATAAGAACCAAGTTTTACAATGAAACTGCACGATAAAATTCAAAGAACCATGATTAGAAAACACGTTTCTTTAAATTACTTGAAAGAACGTTTGCTTGAATGCGGGTCTTTATCCACCGCCATCTTGATGTAACTAAATGTTGTACCCGACAACGGAATCACAGGCGTCGACCTTCTGGAGCCGGAGCTTCTAGCGAAAACAGCGCTTACTTATAAAGATACTACTAGATGTGGTTGTATCAGACATTGAGTCATAACATAAATATTCTACCTAAGACAACTATATTTCTAAAAAAAATTTGGATGTAAACAATGCTCGGTTAGGCAGTTTATAAAAAATTAAATTTTCGACATTTACAGCAAATACCCAGTCTTGAATCAGTATAAGCTGGCTATCTCACGGGGGGGAAGGTGCAATAATTTGGACTTCACAATGCAGCTGTTACCAAAACTCTTCTAAGATACCTGCGCGACAAAAAATTTACCTGCATTATGTATTTCTGTCTGCTGGGCTCGCCAAATTCGGGTGGGGGTGTGGGCCCTTGGCATTTTTCGGCGCCCCTGGTTCAGAAAAGGTGCCCCCCGGTTCGTGCTCCCTGGCAAAATTTTGGGGTCCCCCGGTTTATCGCCTCTGGGAAATTTTTTCCATCGGTCCAAAGTACAAAACATTGATCAAAATTTGTACTAAAATACCGTTCTGAAGCCAAAAATTTCTCAAATTTTGCTTCAAAATCGCTTTTTCTCTCTCGATCAAAAGCATTTTGGCACTGTTTCTGACACGATTTTTAACCGTTTTTCTCCTAACAAAATGCCCCCTGGCACAATAGGACGCCACCGGTTCGGAACCAGGGCATGCCCCTTGTTAAAATTTTTCAGCGAATGGAGAGCCCATCTGAGGTGTAAAAGATGCTAATATTCCCTATGGACCCGAGACTGGCTAAAATTGCAGCTCATTACGCTATATATAACATCAAGAGTGCATTAGGGAAGAGTATGACACTTCCCTGCACTCTAATGTTAGCCCGTATTTAATGATACGGGCGTTTTCGGCATAACCCTCCCAGTTTCCGGGGGTGGCGAGGTGCCTTGAAATTGGGGAGGAGTTATCCGAGCTATTTCCCAGAAACTGTGGGGGCTCAGTGCTTCTCAACCCCCCCCCAAAAAAAACTGGGTGGTCAGGCCGGAAACGCCCGTATCATCAAACACTTGCTAATATATATTAGAGTGCAGGGAAGTGTCATACTCTTCCATAATGCACTCTTGATAATATATAGACATATTATTTAAAAAATATTAACTGTGAGTCATTTGTTATTATTAGTTATTTGTAGTATTCCACATTTTTAATTGCTCTAGTTCATTCTCATTGAACTCGAAGTTCTCGCCCACCACACACCCTCTTTTCAGCCTTCGGAATGCGCAATTCAGCTCAAGTGTTACTTAGTCAGGTTGGGAATTCTAGCAGCAATTTACAGCATGATACATAGTATTCTGATACAAAACAAGCATCAGCAGGCTTCTCAAATAAGGGAAAGAGGGGCCTAAGATTCCCGAGCTAAATTTGGCCTCCCCCATTTCACGGTCCCCAGGGTTTTTACAGTGGGGCATCCTAATTGCGAACTGGGGAGACGCCCGGGTATCATATTGGTAGATTGGAGAAGCCAGCTCGACTATGAAAGGCGTTTTGTTGTATTTCTGATAAGTCGACATCGAATACATATAAAAAAATTAGCGCTGATGGCACAGTGACTATCTAGCATTAAACTTTACGCTTTCCACCGCCCCTGACAACCGTAATGGTGCAACAGCATTACAAGCATACTGTAAGACTAGGTTCAAGAGCGCTTCCTTGACCTCTTAACTTAATCACTTTAACCCTCTGCCCAAGAAAACAACACGCCAAACAATTTTTGAACCCGTGCACGTTTACCGTAATAAAAGTGTCCAAACCCTGTTAAATCGATACTTTGGTATTATGGTTGCTTTTCCGTTTTCATGTTTTCAGTTTCAAACTCACGACTCTTGCTGTATGGTCCTATATAAATATAGCGCAATCGGCGGTATGACATATGGCTAACGTAAATTAGCCACAGATCAGAATCAGCTTTAAGGAATGACTAGCTCTCTAAGCTTTCTAAAAGTGTCAGCCCAATGCGACTATATGTGAAGTATAAGAATGTGTAATCTTGCTCTAAGTAAGAAAATACACACATATATATTTTATTTGTGCCCAGACATTAGTATCATTCACAAGAATACAGGTCACTCCGAGTAACTGTGTCACGAAATCTTTGATTCCGTGAATTTCATTCCTAACACGCTAAACTGTAATGACTGGTTCAACGATTAAATTGATAGACTATTTGTTTCGGGTTTGCTGCTGCTCTATTTATTGTTGCAGAGCGCTGGGCTTACCCGAGCGCGATGAAACATGGACCGGGGTACCAAGTGGCCCAAAGTGAATAGGATCCTTGAACCATCTTGTTCCCGGGCCTTGGTCATAACGTCAAGCCATATTCTAGCTGTTTATATATTACATGATATAAATACATCGTACGTCAATGTGGTGGATTGTCTTTCGACATCTCTAGCAATAGCAGCAGCAATCTTAGCAATCTCAACAGAAACTTAAGCAACATTATAAACAATGTTAGCAACAACAATCATCCTACAACAGCAACAATCGTCACAACCCCAGCAAATTCAGCAACGTCAAATCAGCAACTACAACAAAATATGGATAATTGTCATCATTGACAATATTAGCGACTACACAACAAATCAGCAGTTATCCCCTTGTCAACATTTCCGTAATCGTCTCGCGCCACGCATTAACAACATCAAGTCAACCCAACAACAACCACAACAACAGCAACGACATATCGACGGCTTCAACGACAATACTCGACCTAAAACTCCGCGCCTTGACGTGTTTTCTCAATATCGGTCGTTCTGTCGACAGTTGTGACGACACAACCTTCGCGATCAACGTCGCTGTGCCTCCAGTTGTGCGTTGAGCCTTCGACTTTGACGGATCTCTGATCTCGCTGTCATCTACCTACCGGTGAGTCTATAAACGTTTTTTCCATTTCTTCGGCACAAACTGTATTGTACTTGCTATACTTAACTTCGACTGTTGTAATATGCAGAAAGCGATTTAACCACGAAATAGAAGTAGAAAAGCACGTATAAACTAGCATGAAATTACTAAAATTCAGAACACAACACACAGTAATTAAGAGCAGGCACCAGGGAACGATTTTGCATTGGGAAGGGCAAGCTAAGATAAATCAAATCTGCGTGGGCACGAGCTATGATAAAAAACGTCTGGGATGGTGCATGATAGGTAAGACACATTTAGGTATAGGTGCCCATAGGGAGCTACGGGGTTACCCTAATAGTTGAATCCTTTATTTAAGCCATAGTCACTCCCTCCTGGGCCGAGGACGCTCAAAAAACTGTGTAAATTAACAAAAATTGTAGACATCTGAGTAAAACAGAGTCATGGAGAGCTGGCTAGTCCGAAGTGGAGGGGGCTGGTATTTTCGGCAGCCAGCCGACAAAACAGAAGTAACCCCAGCCTCCTACACCGTGACTCAAAGCCACTCCGGCAAAATTTTTGACATAGACAACCCGCCGGCACGTGAACTAGGGAACCCCCGGCTATAATTTTCAAGGTTTGGACTAGCCAGGAGAGGTGGGTTGCCATGTCTAACAACCTTAAAAATGACTAAAACTCCATTAAATTTATACTTTTCCCAGAGGACTTTTGGCCTGTCGAAAGCCCTCCGAAAATTGGAGGGCATGTTCATTCTCGGGGGAAATTTCAAAGTGGGGGGGGATAAATTTTGCTTAAAAATACAAAATATTTCCATGAGTTTTACTGCCGCGCATGTATTTTCAAGTTACAAAACGGCGTTTTGCCATCAGAAATTGTGTTAAAAATCGGTTTGCATACAAAAAAGCATAAATTTTGACAGAGAAAAATTGTGGTTTACTTGAAAATAGGGGTTTCGCTCCAGTGGGGGGCGGACATGGGGGAAATCTTACGAACACGGGGAGATTTAAAAAAATGTGGGTCCCTCATCGCCTCACTGTGGACAGACCAGGATCTGCTTCATAGGTTTTGATATCGTTTTATTTGGGGTTCGCACCCTATCTCCCTGGTTAATAGTTTTGGACGTTTGCTCTACCTTTTCCATTTGTTTTGTTTTGCTTTATTATTAATTGGATTAGCAAGCGAGGGTGAAACGGAGCGAGCCCGGTTTCGTTTTAAGGTATCGTTTTGTTTAATCACATGTGACACGTTGTGTTTGACGTATATACCACCCTAAAAATCTTAAACCCTGAACCCATTAAAAATTCTAAAACGTCATCGACCCTAAACCGATCGAAAACAACTGATAACGCAACAAGCATTATGTTGGTCTCTAAACAACCAAATAATAGTATTCAGGCTACCGGAAAACCTACTTATATAGAAAATTCTTGATGACCTGTACGCAATATGTAACCAAATAACTGAAGACAGACTCCCGAACCCATCCTAATCCATTGATCTTGAAATATGCACGCGGGACTCTAGAAGGCTAAATCATTGTACTCAATATACCCAAAAACCTAAATATAGACTATTTTTGATGTCATGTACCAAATTACTTAAATGAAAATTACTTTCTTAGAAATGGGGTTCATTGACCTACACCTAATAAATATGTCTGAAAAGGCATAACATACTTGTACTAAACTTTAAATAACCAGATCATCGCATTCATTTTTCGGAAACTCTATATAGCCACAATTTTTGATGATCAATACGCAACACAAATTCAAAAATATGAAAACGCATTACACTTGGGAAATCGGGTTCGTCGACCGTAAAACCATTGAAACCTCAGGAAAGGGTACGTATAATATAGTCAAGTTGGACACTAGATAGCAAAACTATCGTAACCAGAGTGCTTGATAACGTAATAGACACTCATTGAAAGACAAAACAAGCAACACAGCGAAGTTTGAAAAAAATCGGTATTTTGGTCTATGAACCATATTCTGGTATATACACAGCGAATCCGGTTAGTTTCACAAAAAAAGTCATGGTCAGCAAAGTCTAAGATGGGTATATACCTGCGAAACACTGATATCGGTCTGGCAAAAAATGTTAAAAACCTGCTTTCTGCCATTTTAAAGCATATGATCAACTAAAAGGTACATCGTCATATCTTTTGCTATAGAGCAAAATATTTTCCCGAAATCCGTCCATCCGAAGCAAGAGACAACATTGTAAAGCCCCGGCGCACAGACTGAGTTAAGAATAGATTTTTAGAAGTTTGAATTTATGCAAATGAGATAAGTTTTAAACACGAAAACATACAAGAACCTATACATAATAAACAAACAGAACGAATTAAAGTGCACAACGAACAAAAATATACTTTTAAGAAGAGCATATTAAATACACATGCGGGTTAGATATTATCTATGGGTAAGTTTGTAATGTAGTTATTAAGTGTTACAATAATGTATTATGTATATATGTATTATATATAATTAAATAAAATGATGCACAAAATATATAAAACGAAGAAATTGTCGCATAACAGCTGTACATCTGCTGTGAGGTCGGGCAGGGATAGCTCAGTCGGTAAAGCGCCTACCTGCGGAACCACGAGCCCAAGGCCGTGGGTTAAAATCCACTCGTACTCTAGGTGTTTCTCACATTTCTTCGTCTCCAAGCTACTATTGCTACGCCCAAATTGTTATATTTTTAAAGATCCAAAGGGGTAAGGGTAGGTAGGTATTTTCATTATGACGACTATCGGTAATTAAACGGGGACGCGATTCGTCACCTGAAGATTCTGGTCCGAGGTGTGACCAGTAGTATGCCGGTGGGACGTTTACTTGGCTCGCGTCCTTATTGGCGTGATCAGTATTCGAGCCCTATATTTCGCGTAGCAGCGTGCACCTTGCTCGGCTCGACCACTTTGGTTTAGATACTCGAACACCAAACACGTGGCAATAAATGTTTATTACACAATGCCGTTAAAACGTTAAGCACACTATTGAGCACTTTAATCCGGTAGCCTTTCACGTGACACCAATGTATGTGCACTAAGGCCTACAGTCTTATCGCGTATTACACTTGCTCGTGAAACTAAGGTCCGTCAATTTTACACGCGGCACTATTCGTTAGTGCTACTTTTTAGACCACGCTTATAACACACCCGATACTTACACATGATTTTAGATTTTGTCACTGTTCTACCACTGTCGCTTTAGGCGTGCTTGTTCCTAGCTCTATTAGCCTTAAAGTTAAGCTATCGCTAATTCTAATAAACCTTTTGTGAGGTTGGCACGACCGACCCCGATTGGCCGCCGACGTACGTTTATATAATTACCTGAACTTAGTGTTGGAGGTCGATTTCTTTTACGGCAGTGTAGCGTTGTGCTTACGCGACCGCACCGAAATCCGCTACCGAGCTTTTTTGGCTCATTTGCTGGAATCGTTGAATATCGTCCACGAATTCCGTACTTTCTGCAAACCGTTGGTGCAACTGGTAAACCAAATCTTCATATGTAGTTGGGGCCTCTGGACCAGTTGCCAACGATTCAATATAACTTCGAGCAGTATCTTTTAGTTTCCTACGCAATGTACGCAATTTATCACTTGGACTATCTACACCTGCCAACTAGTACTCAGTTTCCAACCGACGAAAATATGTAGTGATATCTGATGTGCCATCACACCTTTCAATATTAACCGGTTGCTTCTGAGGTAGCACATTGACAACGTAGTAGGAGCAACCGCTGCAACAGGCACAGCGACAGCAACATCGGCAGCCGTTTGAGTACACGCAGACGTAGCCGCAGCTGCGCGAGTATTAATACCGGCCGACACTGCAGCTGGAACTGACATAACCGGGGCAGACACATGTGCACGTGATGATGCAACATGTGTCGACGAACTTCTAAAAGGTGCCGACGTAACGTCACAAGACGAAACCGATTCAGTAGGCAAGGGTACCGATACTCGAGATGGCGCAGCCTCAACTGGACAGACCGCAGCGACAATCATCATAGTAGTCTATGCAGCTCACAATTTGGTGGCAATGTGACTCCAAAGACGCACAAAGGTCCATATAATTCACAATATAATGATGCTACTTCCTCGGCTTCGGCGAATTCTGCTCTATCTAATGACGCTAGTCTTCTGGCAAGTGGGTCACAGGTACAAATGCAACTTGCCACAGTTGTAGTGTCAGGTCCTAAAAGTACCGTTACTGCCCGAGTCTTCTTTGATACAGGGAGCACGCGCAGCTACATAACGACAGCTTTCCGTCACGCATTGGGTATTCCTACGGTAGGAGAAGAAATTGTATCTGTAGCCAAATTTTCTATTACCTTGATTGTTGTTATAATCGGGTTATCAATCAACGATACGAAATTTGGTGCCGCAACAAGCGATCGAACACTGCCTGTTGTTTCAACTACACTTGTCCGCATATTTCGGTCAAGTACTCAGTCAACCTCGACACTACTGGACTTCAATTTGGTAACCGCGTTGTTTGGTCATCATCGTGTGTATTAGCAGTTGCTCGTCGTGCGAGGAATAGTGAGGATATTATCAATTAATAGTTTTCTCTAAAGTAAATTTAAAAATGACAAAATCATTGAAAGTATTAACTCAACAACGAAACGGATATAGAATTAACGCAAAAAAACAATTAACCGTTTTTGATGAATTACGTTCAGATGAAACTGTGAAAGACTTTTTAGTAAAAATACAAGTATTTTCTGAGACAATGCAATATTATCATGAAAAAATAGAGGAGTTAGATTCTGAGATTTTGGTGCAGGTAGAAGATGAGGCTGCAATGACTAAAGAGGTAACTACTTCTAGTGAGTGGCGAGAACTTATGATTGATTCAATAAAGGTTGCATCAGTTATAATTGCAAACTCCAAAATTCAACCATCTTCACTTTCTCACCAGGAACATCATGTTCATGACACTTTTTCTCAGCGCGCGAAACTAACAGTGAAGCTTCCGCGTATATCAATTCAGACTTATGATGGCGATCCTTTGCTGTGGCAGCAGTTTTGGGATAGTTATGAGTCGAGTATACATAGCAACCCAGACTTGGCAGAGGTTGACAAACATAAGTATTTACGTAGTTATCTTCGCGGCAATGCACTTAATGTGGTGGAAGGCTACAGATTGACAGCGTCCAATTACAACACTGTGGTAGAAGCTCTATACGAACGCTTTGGTAATACCGAAATCGCTATTTTTGCACATTTCGAGCAGCTGTTAGCAATGACTTCAGCTGATGACGCAACGAAGTTACAACGCATTTATGACGAATGCGAAAAGCATATCCGAAGCTTAGTGGCGCTTGGTCTCGACGAGGATGTTTTCGGTCAAGTATTCACTCCAATCATCCTATCTAAACTGCCACGTGCTGTCAGAATTCAACTCCACCGCAAAAATGGGTCAACTCCATGGAAGCTGGCCACTCTGCGGTCGCTTTTAAAGGAAGAAATTATGGCTCGTGAAATGAGTGATTCATACTCTTCAAAGGCAAACTTAGTCAAATTAAGTGATGGTCCGCGACAGCAAAGTACTGTTACACCAAAGAAGCACGGTCGTGCTTTTCTATCCACGCAAACAACATTGTCGAATCCAACGAAATCATCAGTGACTTGCTGTTTTTGTAAAGGCGCACACTATGCCGATAAGTGTAACAAATGCTCCACCATTGCGCAGCGCAAAGCTGCTCTTCAAGGGCGGTGTTTTAAGTGCCTTAGCGAAGGACATGACGCACGCAGTTGCTCTCGCCGCCGTCAGTGCTTTTATTGCCGCAGCGACAATCATCATAGTAGTCTATGCAGCTCACAATTTGGTGGCAACGTGACTCCAAAGACGCACAAAGGTCCATATAATTCACAATATAATGATGCTCCTTCCTCGGCTTCGGCGAATTCTGCTCTATCTAATGACGCTAGTCTTCTGGCAAGTGGGTCACAGGTACAAATGCAACTTGCCACAGTTGTAGTGTCAGGTCCTAAAAGTACCGTTACTGCCCGAGTCTTCTTTGATACAGGGAGCACGCGCAGCTACATAACGACAGCTTTCCGTCACGCATTGGGTATTCCTACGGTAGGAGAAGAAATTGTATCTGTAGCCAAATTTTCTAACAGCAACCGATCTACTGAACGATTTAAATTAGCTGATGTATGCATTCCAACGGTTGATGGTAGTTCCATTTCCATGACCACTCTGGTTACGGATGTTATCACATGCCCGATCCAAAAATATCCGGTTACTGTAGAATCCAACGCAATTCTTTCTCAGATTCGCCTGGCTGATCCACCCTCTCCAACTCCGGAAAAAGTCACCGTTGATATATTAGTCGGGCTTGATTACTACTATGAGTTTGTCGGCAATGAGCGAATCAAGCTGAATGACGGAAGTTTTCTTATCGAATCAAGACTGGGTTATATCGTTGCTGGTAAAGTTCCTAGTACCGATGTCGTACAAGCCTCAGCTGTGTCTCTCGTTTGTTTGGAGATCCCGTCACGCAACATCAACATCGAGCGGTTCTGGAATCTAGATGAAGTTGGCGTCAAAGACGATCCATATCAAGAAGATGACGATAAGGCGACTGCTAGATTTAATCAAACCGTCAAGCTGGTTAATGGTAGATACCAAGTGACGTTTCCTTGGAAATGCCGCGATGACACAGATCCTGACTTGCCAACAAATGAAGCGCTTGCCTTAGGTCGTCTGAACTCGCTCATCAAGCGAATAAACAACAAGCCTAACGTTATTGCTGAGTACGATAAAATCATCAAAGAACAGCTGAATTTGGGTATCATAGAAGTGGTTGTCCCGTCTACGCAGCCTGACTCAACCAGAGTACATTACATCCCTCATCATTGCGTTATACGAGAGAATAAAGCTACTACCAAGGTGCGAATTGTATATGACGCCTCCGCTAAAGCTGGTCAACACCGTCAAAGTTTGAACGATTGTTTGCTACGTGGCCCCGTCATCCTCCAAGACTTATGCGGCATACTTCTACGTTTTCGTCTATCCAAGGTAGCTATGGTTGCCGATGTTGAGAAGACATTCCATCAAGTCGGTCTTCAGCGCCAAGAACGTGATGTAACGCGGTTCTTTTGGCTGAAAAATCCTAGTGAACCTGTGTCTGCGCACAATCTTTTGGTTTTAAGATTTACCAGAGTACCGTTTGGACTAGTTTCTAGTCCTTTCTTATTAGGTGCCGTGATCGAGCACCACTTACAACAGCAAAGTAGCCAAATTGCTGGTGATATTTCTGGCAATATCTATGTTGATAATGTCGTGGCAGGACGACAAAGCGATGAAGAAGCTATCATGTTCTATCGTGAAGCAAGGAAGCTGTTTGATGACATCTCTATGAATATTCGTGAATGGTATTCCAATTCGGTGGCATTGCGTAGTCAGCTTAGTTCCACCGATCAAGGACAAGATAAAGTTCCGACCGTTCTTGGACTTAAATGGGATACTACCAACGATACTATTTCATGTAAAGGTATTGACACACAAGATGTTGTTAAAACAAAACGTCATTTACTCCATTGCGTTTCATCAGTGTATGACCCATGTGACCTGCTGTCTCCTGTTGTTAGTGCTGGGAAAATGGTCAACCAAGAAGCTTGGAAACGTAAGCTTGCTTGGGACGCTACGCTTCCAACTGAAATCCAGAAGAGCTTTGACAGCATAAAACAGAGTCTAGTTGACATTAACAAAGTGAAAATCCCGCGAATGGCTACATTTGTCTGCAACGAATTGCACGCAACTCACGAAATTCATTGTTTTTGTGACGCGTCATTTAAGGCGTACGCGGCAGCAATCTATCTTCGATCAATCGGTGTTAACGGGCTTCCAACAGTGAATCTTGTGTTTTCTAAAGCTCGCTTGGCTCCGATCAAAACCGTGTCTATTCCTCGCCTTGAACTTATGGCTGTTGTAATTGGATGTCGACTAGTCAAGTTCGTCTGTAGTGAGTTACGCATTCAAGTTGTACGCCGTATCGTGTGGACCGATTCTAAATGCGTACTACATTGGATAAATTCCACGAAAATGTTGCCCGTTTTTGTCCGGAACCGAGTCAAAGAAATTCTCTCACATTCTGATTTGGTTTGCCGTTATGTGCCAACTGCATGTAATCCGGCCGATCTGCCATCGCGAGGTTCGAGCACTAGTGACTTGCTCGAAAGTGAAATGTGGTGGCATGGTCCTCAATATCTGAAAGTCTCAGAAAATTTGTGGCCAGAAAACGACATATCCAGCTATATAGATAGCGTTAATGAAGCATTCATTCCAAAAGCGGCCGATGTTGTAACTTCTGGTATAGCTTGTGCAGTGGGCATAAGCTCGGGTATTGGCAACATCATTGATATCAAGCGGTTTTCAAGTTTGCTCCGATTGTTACGAGTCACCGTGTTGGTCTTAAAGTTTGTCCAACGCTGTCGCCGACAATCTTGTCTTAACGGAGTCGACATGCTAGATAATGTCACAGCAGGTGATATTACAGTTGCAGAGAGAACTTGGGTAACTTATATTCAATCGGTTGCCTTTCCAAACTGCTTAGAAACCTCTAATATGTGTCTAAGCAAATATGTGTCTAAAAAAGTCTGTATTAGAAACCTCTAATAATAACCTTCCATGTGTCGCACACCGGATTTCGGCTGTTTTGGAAAGCAGGTTGCGAATATATTCCACAACTGGAGCTAGTATCGTACAAATTGTCAACAAAGCGGAGGTTTGCAACTGGTATTCAGCGTTTGAAGCAGTCTCGAAGACTTCGTTGCCATGAGATACGATCCAATCAATTGGTGCAACACCATCAAAATGTCGCAATGAAGCGTTGCAGTACGGCGGTTTGGTCATCGTGGTGTTATTCAAACAATGCTACAATCTGTCAACGACCGCGGCCATTTAATCGCTATCATACTGATACATTATCGCATCACAAAAGGAAAATGTTCGTTACCAAGACATTTCCGCATTTGGAATGGTCCACCAATGGGCGACCATTTCAATCCGGTTCTGACCAGTGGACATCGAGCGTTTAAATTAACGTAGAGTAAATGACGTGCAGCAAGTTCGCATGTCATAGTAATATGGGACTCGGGATTTCAATTTCCGGCTGGGAGTGTCGTGTTTAGCACGAGGGACCTGATTTATTGGCGTTGTTCTTTTGATCATTTGCATAAATTGACAGTTTGTCTGGTCCGAATAACATTAGCTATACAGCATTGAATAGAATCAAACATATATATGAGGATGATTATAATGGATGGAATTGATAATGAAGACATAGTGAAAAAGCATTCAAACAATTACTTTGTCGTTGTTGTTTTCACACAGTTACCTGATTGTTGTTATAATCGGGTTATCAATCGACGATACGAAACCTGTTACTGGGAACATAGGCTCAAAATCTAGACATACTTTTAGCCTAGTATCTGCATCCCCAACGGTAACGTCTATATAAACCGACGTCTCTATCGCGATATCAGGCGCATGAGCAACACGGGATCCATGCCTATCTCGCAGCTGGTTAAGGTTGCCCCGTATTTCACTCATTTGTTCATTCAAATCGTTCGTCTGCCATGTTATTAAACTTTGTAGTTTGGGCTCACGCTCAACTGTACCGCATACAAGTTATCTCACCTATTTACAATTAGAATCACGTACTAAGTTAGTTATTTCATTATATTTACGACTAGAATCACGGATGGTATTACGTACCAAGCTGGCAATTCCGTCATATTTACGACTACAATCATGTAAACTTCCTTCCATTCGGCGCAATGTTGCTTCCAACGAGGTTAACGTGGCGTCACTCGTTGAGGTAGTGTCGCCATCATTCGGTAAAGGCGTACTCGTACTGTCTATTCCCATAGACCACTGAGTTGTATCATCCGAAGGCGATAACGTAAAAATACAAAATTCAATTTACAACTAGGACACTAACGAGTACGTGCTGATAACGCGGATGTCGCGAGTTCGAGTCTCGTCATAGCCGAAGGTCATCCGAACCATCGTTACTCTACAATTTTGGTTCATATTACTGCTTAGAATCGTGGTTTTCGCGTTGAATTACAATTTAATAGGAGTATTGCGTGACTGGTTAAATCGGGGTATTTCCGTATTATTGTGAATTGTGTGAATATAATAATAAACATTCAGTATATATATATCTTTTGCGATATTAATATATTGTACGGTGCCTTATGGAAAGCTCTATTTTTTATTCTGTTCACAAAATTACAAAAACTAAAAAAATCCAAAAACAATAAAAAAATTTAAAAAAACTCCAAAAATTTCTTTATTTTTCGCTTATTTTTGCTTTGTCATGATTCTTGTCACTTCGTTTTACCCACCATAATATTTTTACGTGTACTGCCATGTTATTGTTGGGTTTTTAATAGCTAAAAGCTTTCATATATATTTCATATTACTTGTTATTTTTATTTTGATGTTATTCATGTTGTTTTCAGGTTGTTACCCATGCCGGGACGTCATGGGCTTACTAGGGGGGTGTCGGGCCTGGCACCTTTTTTACACCTATTTTTCATTTATATATAATTCAAGGGCCGGCCTCAACTCCCACTTTGGTACTCTCTGTCGCCCTTAGCATGGTCCACGAACGCATTAATTGCGAAATATTACCTATGGGACTTGATAAAAATATTGGTCACTAGCTATGTAATTAGTTATAAATATATATAATATATAAAAATTCATTTATTTCCCCAATTTTGCCATATACCTATATATCCCAAAACCCAAATTTCATACTTAAAAGCTACCTAAAATTTATTCCTTCTTTTTAAATACCACTTTTCCTAACCCATATTTCATATTCAACCACCCTTCTTCACCAAAACCGAAATTCGGATGTTAGTAAGTGTTATTTGGTGGCCAGGACTCGTTCAATTGTACAATTACTGTGTTATAGTAATTGCTGGGGATCGGAGCGTCGCGTAAGCATAAAGCTACACTGCCGTAAAAGAAATCGAGCTCCGACACTTAGGTACTTAGAATTACGCTAATATGTTCCAGTATTTAACAAGCCGCTCCCGATTGGCAGGCAGACCCCGTTATTAAAAGTGGATAGTAGCGGTCGACTACTAAGCAGTTGAAGTTTCTCAATCTGGCACCCAAACCGACTGGCTGGTCGATCAGGGACTCTGTCCCCCGATTGGATGACCAAAGTTAGTAATTGGGAACTATCGGTGGCTCGAGGGGTATCAGAATCCTCGCCGCTTACTTATTAAATCACTCTCGATTGGCAAGCAGATCCAACAAGCAATGCAACTAACCCAGGACCCCGTTAATCTTCTCGCCCTGGTGTTGCTCACTCGACTCTGAAGGCCGAACTTTTAAAATATTACTAAGCCTAGTATTTTTATCTGTCCTAGCGCCACTTCGTTTTATTAAGCGGAGCGAGGCGATCGAGCGAAGCGTTTTTATTTTCTGTCTGGGAGCAAAAAAGTCGATGTCCGTTCGTCTTTCATGGATCTCAAGAACCACTGAACCTATTTCAAAAAACTTTTTTGTTTGAAAGCTTATCATGTGAGGATGTGGCACCTGATATTTTAGAAGTGTGGCAACTTGCCAATTTTATCATTAATTAAGCTAATTAGTTAACACCCTAATTAAGCTCATAACAGCTTAATTATTGGTAGTAGAGTCGTTTCAACGGCATATAACCTGGGGCAAATAAAACTATTCTTTCATTTACTCATTGTTGTCTAGGTAATAAAATATTCCCAAGACATTGAGTACGTTCATATAACTAATGCCGTCGCTATGCTCAAAAAATGTAGTTCCACTACGACTGGTTAGGGAACTAATATTAAACGTACCATCCGGCAGTCGAATTGAACATCGAAGACCAATTATAAAGAGTTTGACCAGACTGCCAGTGAATCGAAACCCGCCATGTCAGCGGGTCGGAAATTGGCTATTGAACAGATCGAAATAGGGACCTCCAGGCAGATGCAGTTCACGCTTGAATTCAGCAAGTGTGGGAGCAGTCACAATATCATCCGCCAGCGAATTCCATTGTCGGATTATCCGATGACTATAGAAGAAACGTTGTATGTTTGTTCTAGGCGTAAATAAGAGTTCGAGTTTTAGACTGTGACCGCGTGAACGCACTGGATGTGCGAAAACGAAAAATTTGTGAATGTCCAGATCAATAAGCTTGCGAACCAATTTGTAGGTGAAACTAAGGTATTTAGTGATTTCGCATATAATACCTTTCTGTGTAGTACTTCACACTAAGGCTCTGTGTCGCAAGGTACTCGTAACTCCAGAACAACAAAAAGCTAAGAGCAAAACCAAATCCGTGTAATTCTTTACACTTGAGATATCAAAGTCAAACCAGATCACTTCCTTGCGCAATTGCTATAACTACCACTAGAAACGCGAGACTGATTCAGGCAAGCACTAGGTACAGCCTTTCGCACTCTCCGTCATTCAACATAATCCTCAGTAAAACACAAAAGCCATCGTCGCTATAATGAACACGTATCAGTGGACGCAGCCGTTAGCCAAGTGATCAATAAATACAATAAAACCATTTAAAGAAAAACACGTTGAAGGGCTGCGAATACACAACTGATTGAAAACTAAACTCTTTAAGAGTAAGTTAGCTAATAGGAAAAATAAAACGAATTTATGTAAATTATGTAGGTGATAAACAAAATTTTAAAATTTAAGAATTATAAAGTTTGAGCTTAAATAGGGAAAGGTATAATAAAGAAATATATATATAGTTTCGAAAGTAAAATTTTTAGAATTTGAGAACTTAGGACAAGGATTGCCACTGCACCTCCTGTTATATTGTTTATGATATTTTCTTATAGATATGTATTTACATAAGTAGAAATTTAATATTGGTGTACGCTATACAAATAATAATTATAATTGTATAAACTAATATTGTATGAATTTTCTCACAAATTTATGTTAATACAAATTATATTGCTAACCACTAGTAAGCCTTCGTCTAAATGTTTCTATATCGTCATGTATACCAACCACTCGTCTGGTATCACCAGAATTCAAGTCGGCTACCAAAGGCGAATTCGACGCTTCTGCCATAATAATTCGTCAACCGTATAATTATACATGTCTGTAATAAAAAGAATTAACATAAAATTACAAGTGTGATGTTAACCGAAACTATGAGTACGTACCTACAATAAATTCCAACAAGGCTTAATGAATTTGCCTTACATATTTACTAGGACAATCTTAAAGCTATGTGTCACAGCAGTACATGCGTCATTCCTTTAGATCTCCGGAGAACCCGGGAAGCTCCAGTACCACGACAAGGCCGGTCCCCACTACAATAACACCATTTAAAGAAAAACAAGTTGAAGGGCTGCGAATACACAACTGATTGAAAACTAAACTCTTTAAGAGTAAGTTAGCTAATAGGAAAAATAAAACGAATTTATGTAAATTATGTAGGTGATAAACAAAATTTTAAAATTTAAGAATTATAAAGTTTGAGCTTAAATAGGGAAAGGTATAATAAAGAAATATATATATAGTTTCGAAAGTATAATTTTTAGAATTTGAGAACTTAGGACAAGGATTGCCACTGCACCTCCTGTTATATTGTTATTTTCTTGGGGGTATATATGGTTTGGATAGGGATTTTTTCTTATGTCGGCTATCGGAATTAAAAAGGGGACGGGATTCGTCACCGAAAGATTGTGTGGTTCGATGTGTGGCCAGTAGTATACCGATGGGACACTTGGTACAGCGAGCATCTTCTTTCGTGAGCGACTCTGGTGCCTTATATTTTGCGATGCGGCGTGACCCTTGATCGGCTCTATTGCTCGAGTTCCAGACATTCGGTCAACAGACATGGATATAGAATGTTTATTACAAAATAATAAAATGTTAGGCACCGTTAAAGCATAGATCACTCGCGGCACTAATTTGCTAATCGTATTAGACTCTCGTACTATACTCGACGCTCAGTTCCAAAAAGCCTCGGTACCGTGTTTCCGCACCGTATTTTTGCTCATCCAGACTTCACGCTACTTTTTCGATATCGTTACACAAGCGCTCGATATCAAAATGACCGTACTATTGTTTCGTACGCTATTGTTTTAGCTGACGCTTTCGCGCCACCTTATTCAATTGCACAGTCTGACTCCTCCTATTGCACAGTCTGACGTTCCACTTTCATTGTGCACTTTAGGCACTACTTCTCGGTACTCTCGACGATCCTATCTAGTAGGTACTTTAGTTTTTAAGTTAAATTAAAGCTACCGAGTATTTGACCTATTTCTTAACCCTAAGTTATCAACGCTATTGTTTAAAGGTTACACTTGAGCTATAGTGATTAGGGTTTAACTTTTTCTGTTACGATGCTAACGTTATGGTTTTAACACAACACACACCCGGACGGCGAGTGCACCATACGATTATATAATTACCTCAACCTAGGCCTTAAATTTATACTAGTAGTGCCAGTTATTTTACTCAGGCCGACACGGACGGCTGGAAGACCACGTTATTAAAACTGTACAGAAGCGGTACACTTCTATGCAGTCGAAGTTTGCTCAGCGTATGCCCCCGGACGGATGATGATACTGGTATTTATGTAGGTGCTCAAGTTATTGGTCGTCCGAACCAGTCCCCTTACCCGGTATTCTCACGAATAATGCTTCCACGCCAACGACGCAAGACAGCCGCCAGACGACGCAGTTGCACTACTAGCATTTTCGAGTCCCACCTGCACTTTCACCCGGGTCATAACTCACTCGACTCCGAAATTTTAAGCTATTACTAGACCAACTACATTTATATCAATCGATTTTATAGGGAAAAGTAATATTACCTACTAAATAATTAATTGAACGTCATATAAAAATCGGAATCGTTTCAATGACAGCCGCACTCGATGAGCTCTAGAGATAGACTGATCTGTTACAATAAAAACAACCTAGATTGAACAGTTAGCAAAAAATGAAAAGAAAATATGTAAATTAGAAAAATAAAAAAGTAAGCTTAAAATTTTAGAATTTTATAAAACTTGAAATTCGGAGAAAACATAATATATGATTTAGTGAAAAACAAGAAAAATTGGGATTTTGCCCCGGGAACCCCTGGGTAGCCTACGAAACCCGACACCCCCGACACAAATAAAAACAGTTAAGAGCAATCTGTTTTTTACTCAATTTGATTAGCAAAGTAATAAACAAGTAATATGGGCATATTTTGGGTAAAGTTTAATAAACCTATGACGGACACTGGAAATGACCACACAGCCATGTAATAAAACTACGAAAGATTTCAACATATTTCGGTACATATTAAATTCTAAATGAACGACAGGACTAGTTTCTGTTTCGACCATCGTAACTTTTTTAACAGAATCCTTGTTTGATAATTATCCACTGGTCCTAACTGTTATTCAATAGTTCGACTAAAGGGAGCTCGTTTTTAAGGACTCTCCACTGAAATAACGGAAGTATCTTATCCATAACCAGATTATTATATATCATCTACTATAGAGAATCAGGAGTGAAAACTTTTATGGATCGAAATCTGAGTGTTTGTTGGCAGTGCAGAGTTTGCACCCAGTAATTTTCCGAAACAGTGGTGCTGGACCATTGACAATTTAATGGTGTTGAGAAATTCAACGTACCCCGTAATTTTTATTTTCTGGATGCTAATCTATTAAATCACAGTCAATAATTTATGGGATTTATATTTGTAAACGTTCAGACTGTAATTTTTACAAATATTAGGGCTACCGAACACAAAGCGCAGCAGTAGGAAGACCGTACCGCGCTTAAAAGAATTACACGGTTTTGGTGGCTCAAGTATTCCTAAGAGCCGTTAGGTTATAACGTTAAAGCGAACTGCTCTCCTCATTCAAAATGCGCTGAAAATTTTGGCAAAATTAGGCTAAAATTAAGTAAAATGAGCAAAAATTGCAACAAATTTTGAGCATTTTGGCTAAAGGTAGAGAAAAATTGGTCAAATGAGTGAGGAAACGCGCCGATAGAAGATCCAAGCCTCAGAGTGAACCAGGTATTTGCTGGGGAGCGGGTCGACTGTGCGTCAAGAGGGTTCCGACATTCAGATGTGTAATAATCTCCCTTTTCGCAAAAAAGCATGTATCAAATGAATGATTTTTAAATTTTGAATTTCATTGCAATCTTGCAAATAATGGCCGAGAGGGGCCAAGGTACCTCTCTGTGTGGGAGCTGGGTCGGTCGGCTGGCTGTACGCGGAGAGGGTATCGACCCTCAAATGTGCGATAAATCCCACTCTCAGCATGAGCATGTATGACCTAAATGATTTTGTTTATAATTTCAGTGTCATTTTGCGAAAGATATTACAGTGTAATGTTTGAAAGCATATTACACTAATGTTTTGGCTGCAATACATCAACCGCTTTCATGCGCAGCAAAGTGCGAGCTCATTATTTGTAATAGAAGACTAGTGCGGCGCACAATTTTAAAATCATCGTAATGAGGTAGTGTTGCCCACTCTGGGTGTCTCTGTTACTATCATCGACATCATCGCTCTGGTAACCCTGAGGGGCAGTACGTTATATCGCTAGAAAAAAGAATAGCTTAGAGCGGTGTATACTGGGAGCGGCAAAACCCGAGTTAGCCTTTAGATTTTTCTCACATAAAAACCTAAGCTTTAAGGCTGAGGCTCAGGTTTTGTATTTCGAGAATGGCACGCATTACGGGTACAGCTGTTAACACTTAGGGGTAGAAACAGTTGTAGTACACCATACCATAGTCTTGTCTACACTATGCGTACCGCCTTAAAAATCGCTAAAACACAATGGTGTCCACTGTGATGTCCCGACTACCCCGGTTTGCCCGAATCCCCGGTGAACGTACAGTCGATCTAAAGGAACCGGTGAGCCTGACAGGTCGCCGGCGAGTTAACAAGATTATCGAGCCTGGCCCCTACGTAGGCCCGCGATCAGTGGTATAAAGGCTCCCCAAGGCTGTGTCAACGTTTAAGCGTGCTCACAGGTAAGGCTGATCCGCCTTATCCTCACTCCTCCACGTCCCGAATATGGGTTCTCCAATAACTGGAGATTTGATTCTGCAAGGTATGTATGCGTAGTCGGAGTCCTACCAAAGTTTGTAATATTGACCTTGGAGCGCGCCTTCACGTTTTGACCCTAGCGGTGGTTATACTTAAAGCATTCGTTGGCGTCCGGGGAAAACACTCATAGAAATGATGTTTTCTCTAGCGGGATAAAAATGAACATTTACCGGCCTTTTTCTACCGCCTGATGGGGTTGATACTTGTATTTAGTTTTAGAGGGTTATTGAGCATAGGCGATGCCTCGAACACTTGTGAAGCTGATAGTTTTATATTTTTCAATGCACGCGTACGTTTTGGCAAACTCCAACACCGTTGAGATTGATCTACGTGCTCGCTCGGAAGCCTCTTCACATTTTATTTGTGGAGCAACGCTGGCGACGACAATATTCGCCATGGAGACGGTTGTTCGCCTACGTTACGAATACCAGTTCGCATGATAGTTTGCACACGCTAGGTACGAAAATGCCTGAACATCTGTAACTAGATCACTACGAGAAGCGTTGACTATCAACCCCACAGCCGTGTTTCGACTATGCACAACCAAATCTGACGAAATAATTCAGACGCGGACGTCAGAACACACCGACGTGTTTATTCAGGTTATGGCTAATGCAGTCGCTGCCGTGGTTCCTTTTTTCGAATTTTGGGATTCAAAACGGTTAGGGTAGATTGTTACTTTGCTTTCACAACCATTTCTATTCTAAAAATTATCGGAACCTGTTACTATTACCCACAACTACAGGACTATGGGTTTAACACCCGCGCTCATCACTGTGGTCCAGGCCGTAGCGTCCCCTGCTTTATAAACTGGTTATCACTTATAGAAGTAAAACACACGTCGAATACTTTATTACCCGAAATTCGTCGCGACCAAACAACGACATGCATGACATCAAAACTATATGGAGGTATGCAAAACAAGAAATTAAAATGTTGCATTGTAGCACTCTTCAGAAGTGTCGGACCCCGATTCGAGGACCCGACACGTGAACACTCTAATCGTTTTTCATGACTCGAGCATAAATTTCCCTTTAAAATCTGTTCGTACTGTATCCTCAAATCTGGAGATACGAAGTAGGACCGATCATTCGGGCCAGCTGAAGTTATGGTCCACAGCTGAAATGCACTATACAAAGGTTCTTTTTATATGTATATATCTTTTACCAACAACTTTACTCTTTAGTCTCACTTCGCCTTCTACGAAAAACACCGTATAGTCCTGCCAAATCTTGCAACCGTCGTCACAACGTTTCAAAACGTTTATAGGCATGGAGCCACTTGTGAGTTACACACTTGGGCGAGGTCGAGACCAGTTCCAACATAGTCTTGTCAGTAAAAAAACTGTCGCTGAGGTTTATCAGAGAGCTAATAGGAGTATGAGAATCATACATGCCGGCAGGGGGTAGGGGGTAATCCCTCTGAGGTCCGGACTCTGAGGTAACCCCCTCCTGGGGTTGGGGTGCGTAGCACCCCCGACGGGGGGCTCGACGGTTCGACGAGTGTCGTAGTAGTTCCTTAGTGCAAAAACTTGCGCTAATTGCGCCCGCTTTTTGCTAAAGGTGCATGTGCGGCTGTAAATTTGCGGAAAGCTTTTTGTTCACGACGTTATTCCCTGAAGTAAAAGTTAATCGAATTAATAATTGTACTTATTTATATACTAACTGGATATTTCGACATTGAATGCCTGCTATGGTCCAAGGTCGATTAACCGATTAAGAGATCAGTGATTGCATAAATAATTTACAATTACAATACGAATTATTACAAACACAGAGATGATTTGTTGAACTGTTCTTATGAACGGAAACTATTAGCAATAATTTATATTGTGAACGGCACTGCAATATTTAAATAGTCGCACACTGGGCTGGGCTAGGAATTGGCATACGACATTGAAACATGATTTTTTTTATATTATTTTATTGTTGGCATTACTAATTATTTTCATATTCGCTGTTCAGCCAGACAAAGCACACTGGAGCAATCACTGATCTCGAGCAATGATTTTTCACGATCTAATGATCTTTATTGCTAATCTTCTTCACTGCCAATTTGGTTGAAAAATTTAATCCTATTACCAAGTATTTGGTGGAAATGCACAAGATGTGGTTTAACAAAATGTTCAGCAATGTTTTTTAAATGTTCTGGAGCGTTTAACCAAATAAATGATAATAGGATTAAATAAATTATGGGTACACGTGGCATATGAAAGCCCGTCAACTCATATGGTTTCAGTATTTTTTTCGATCATAAACCATAATCAATTTTGCATTTCAGAAATAGAAAACATATGAGTTTAATTACTACATATAACTTACAATTTAGCTAGAACAACCTGCTTCTGGGCAGGTATTTTTGTCGTACTTTTCAGTTTCATCTGTATCTAAATATATATGTACTCGACGTTTCTTAGCGATATCTGTAGCATCAACTGTCGGTATGTGGCTCGCGCGAACGCATTCCTGAGCGTAGTTAACTGAGGTGAATTTGTTTATCTCGTCTGGACCGTTAATTCTGGCTCGCATTAGTGCCTGCAATGTGTTTACAGTTAGCCTGCTTCTACGCTTAGTTCGTATATGGTTCATAATTGAAAAACCACGCTCAGCTTCGGCCGTTCCAATCGGAAAAAAGCTTTTTCGATTAGTTTTATAATATCTGTGTTTTCCAAAAATTTCAGTTTATCCATATAGTACTTCCAGAATGTCACAGCGTCTGTTTCCTTAAATCTACAAAACTCACTGTCTTCAAACAAGTGCTCAAGTAAATTTTCCGCACGTGTTCGAGCTTCGTTCGAAAAACCAATCCTTGAGTTGCTAATTAGCTCTAGGTCAGTTGTTATTAATTTCCAAGATTGTCGAATTTTGTTGATTGCTGAATGTTCTGAAGCAACCCATCGAGTGCGAAATACGTAAATTTGTTTCATAGAATTTTTCATCCAAAGTTTTAGCTAGCTCCTGTAAATGTGATTTACGTTTGTATCCATGCACATTATAATACTTATGAACGTTATCAATTGAGTTTTCAAATTAGGTCATGTAGTCAACTGCATCCATTGCCCTACGACAGGCCAAGTGCAAGCGGTGTGCCATACAGTGCACAGCGTATAACGGTTTACCTACGTACTCTGATAGCTTTCCGCGTAGAAATCGTTGTTCCATCATAACAGGTGCTCTATGTGCAGCAAGTCCCACTAAATTAGTTTTGATTTTAGAAACGAATGGCTCCCCTTCTTTCTTAAAAGCCTCTTTTAATGCCTGTATATGACCTTTGGCCGTTTCGATCTTCAAAGGAACGATTTTATAAAAGTAAATAGTGGGAGAATTGCTTTTCACAGATTGAAGTTAAACAATTAAGACGTGAGTTTGTGTATTATCTGCTGACGCATCTGATATAATTGATAAGGGCTTGTTTGAAGCAATTATGTGTGCAACCAATTTTGAGTGCATATTTTTGCCCAAAAATTCAGTAATTTCTTGTGCAAGTTCTTGAGAATAGTGATGGTTTCCAATGTCTATACCGTTAGCCGATTGCAAGTTAACAAGATCGGGTTGTGTGCTAAACGATATATTCATTTTTGTTTCAAAAAATGGTTCTGAACATTTTAGCTGTTACTTCATATTTATCTGTGTGTCTGCACTCGCTCTGCGATTGCGCACTTTTAAATCGTTCTGTAATCGAGCTAGCTGCGCGAGTTTCTAGTTTCTGTATCAATGCTAAATGCGAAGACGATTTAGCATGGTTGTAAATTGTTTCATTATTGTCGTCCTAACTCTTTTTTAAAACACCTTGCTGGTCAGCAAGCGATGACCTATAATTTCTCTGCATTCCTAGCTCGTTATAGTATTTATGACAAGGACGACATCGATATCTTGAAGTTTGAGGAGCTTCCGCGTTCGTCAAATATTCGAACCAGGACATAGTTTTTTCTATAGGTGCTACCGGCAAAATGCTACTCTGATGTGTTTTGATTTTCTCAAGCCAATAATTTTTGAAAAATACTCTGTATTCCAGTCACACGTTTGCACCTGCCTCTCAGTTATTTTTGAAACTTGTTCGTCTACTAATGCAATCTCAACATGCGATACTCCGCTAGTTGAAGCCACAGCACCAGCTGTGACTTCGCATACTTCACTTCGCGCGGTTGCTGTGGCTTCTCTTACAGCAGAAGCAAAGCATTGCGTTGTAACGACCAGTGTTCAGCAGGTGTCATTCCTGAAGAACTAACTGTGCAAGCGTGTTCTGGGTCATCTTGAGGAGGAACAAATTCAAGGTCTATGTCATGCGTGAGGGGAACATTTACGATCTCAGGATGGCCCTCCATGATGGAGCGAGGTCCAGAACAGTCGTTACGCTCACCCAGTGTCGGACTACCAATTTTAACATATTGCAGAACGAAACTTCCTGTTTCAGCCGTACATATATTTAGGCTGAAATCTTCAGCGTCTACTGCCTGAAAATCACGTAAAACATTCTTTCCCAACAAAGCTGGGAATCATTTTTTCTATTATAACGCAACGGGAGGCCGTAGCTCTGCGTGCGTATACCACCATGTCGACAAGTCTTTGACAAAGCGTGTTCATAATAGCTGGTGTAACTGTAAGTGATGGTTGAGCATTTGTTAGTTTTGTATCTTTCAACTCTTGCCGCATGCCTTTTAACAAACAGACTGCTTGAACGCATGTGTTTCCGTTTGCCATAAAGCCTGGAAGAGTAGCTATGCCGGATGTCTTGGGAAACTTGCGTCGAAATGTTACTATGTTGCTTTTGACTGTTATGTCTGTGTTTTCAGCTTCTTATGCACCCAAAACAAAAAGACCATTGGGTTTACTTCTTGAGTTCAACAAATTTGCTACAAGTTCAATTTTTGGCAACTTCTTGACATTATCTGGAAAATGCATGCCAATTAGCCTTTATCCTTGCAGCGACAGTGTTCCTATGCTCTGGGTTTGTCCCTTAAATGTTGCGACCTCAATGAACTCTTTTTTCTCAGGTTTCTGCGGGTCGTCTTCGTTTATTTCATTTATTACAACTTTGTCGCAAACCACAACGCTCGCAAAAATCGCAAAAACCATAGTACTTACAACTACCATCCGGGCAATCGGACTTCCGTTTTCAGAATATCGCCGATGTTGCTGTTGCTTTGCCGCTCCTCGCACCTCGGCTTACATCGTCCAAATTCCTCGGAAAAAACCAAATTCTCGGCGAAATAAAAGATATATCAAAAATGTATTATACAAAAGCGGCGAAATAAATTATATAAATGTATTATATAAAACTTATATAATTATCTTACAATTTACACTTCTCAGAATCGAAAACTCATATACGAAAATCAAATTGTGTGCATCACCAGACGGAAATTACTCATATTTCAATTTCCTGAGCTGCCTTTAACGCTTTCTCAAAAACTGAGCTGCCTTTATACGTAGGTTACAACAACACAACCATTTTAAGCGAAAGATATAAAACATACATACAAGAAGCGTAACATTAATTAATATATATAACAATATTTTGCATTTTCCAAATATCACTAATCACTCCTCAAATGATAATAAGGAAGCTAGCACTCAAAAGCCTATAAAACAATGCTATGTGTAGTATATATGTACTATAGAAATATATATGTTTAGTCCAGTGTAAATACACAAATACATAATGTGGCTACAAATAATATTTTTATTGCGTCTCGACGAGTTTTGAGGCCGGACTCTAGTGCAAAAACTGAACTCATATGCGCAAAATATGGCTGCAAAGATCAAAAAAATGGTCCTCACGACCGACCCCTCTAGGAAAATTGGGCCGGCCAGGGGGGATTACCCCTCTGGGATGTTCGCGACCCCCCTCTGTGGGGCCTTTACCCCTCCCTTGGCATGACCGACCGCCGGCATGTATGATGAAAATTAACTGATGGTCAATTACACCTCGCCCTGAGTTCAGGCTAATGTGGCTTGCCTTTTAAACCTGATTTCATTCAAAAGAGTTGACGAGGCTCTTTACCGTTACCACCGGCGTGACAGCCTACCTGTGAGGTTTTACGACGGCTAGTCTACATCGTGACCAAAGTCTCACCAGAGAATTAACTCTAATTTGTGCGGTTGCCCAACTACTGTATTTGTTTGTGGTTAGTTTTCTGTTAACCCGGTTCGCAACTGACTTCATCCTTCTTAAACTTTCTTTCGAAACTAATCTCAATCTGTGCGGTACCAATACGTACTCAACAGTATTCAGTTTTTTGCTTAACACCAACATCTCTCTAGTTATTTATAATAAACCTGGAGTCAGTTGCGTAACGGCAGGCGACACGAGATCAGAATCTCGCTCCTCAAAGACGCGTGCGATCTTTAGTTAAAATTTTCATCGGTGGAGCTTTTCAAGAAGCAGGAGGAAAGGGGCACAAACCAAGCACAGGTGGCGCGTCGCCTGTGCTCGGGGCAGAAATACCAATGACGCGGCACAACCACCTGATGAGTCGCCCGACTATCGGCACCCTTTATATTTTGAATAAAATTTATTCACGACGCTCCCTGCCGTCGCCGCACGTAGAGAAAGCATACGTCGGAGACTTTGAAAGATGATAAAATCTCACGAGGGAATGACTCGAATTTTTTTATGGATGCTCCAGCGATTATTTCATAATGTTTCATCCTGTAACCTTTGCCTCTAGGCTTCTACATCTCTTTGGCTCGTTCCTTTTTCCGCTACCCAAACAAATATTTTCGCTACAAAAACTTGAGCCATGCATTGGTTTTCACACTACGACTGCCGAATATATAAAACCCGACGAGCGCAGCTGATACTGTTTACAAAATATGCCCGCCGGGATGGGGAACCAGTCGAAAAGCAGAAAAATTAACGATTTTGGAATATTTCAGTTATCACTCCTAAACTTTGCGATTGCTGAGCACAAACATTTACGGGTGCGTGGAATATCGACCCGACTCGCCAGCACCCGCAAAGACGACTTTTATATTGCAAAAACTACGCTCAGTTTGAAGTATAATTTTCAACTCAAGAAAACCAGGCGAGATTTTCTTAGATACTGCACGCGAAAGGCTCGCCTGGGCAGAACGAAAAGCAAAGACTGAGAAAAAACTTTAAATGGCGACAATCGCCGGCGAAACAAAACTTCCAAACTTGTCAAGATTTCGTCTCGACTGGCTCCAGCGCTGGACTGGGGCCAACGCTTTTGTACCCTTTGTCTTCACCATAGGCTTTTCTCCCCAACAATTTTCAAAATTTCAAATTTCCTACCGAATAACGACATAGGCATACAATGAAATCAAATATAGTTATATAGCAAGTCGTTTCTTTGTTATGGCTATAATTTTCTGGAGAATTGCTCTGTATGGAAACGACTTGCTATATAACTATATTTGATTTCATTGTATGCCTATGTCGTTATTCGGTAGGAAATTTGAAATTTTGAAAATTGTTGGGGAGAAAAGCCTATAGCTGAAAACAAATTACAAAGCGTCGCCCATGCCCAGCGCTGGAGGCGTGGGAATCTTGAGGACAACTGGAGGTTTGTTCCGCCCCGGCCGAGAACGGCCTAAAAGTTTTCTCAGTCTTTGCTTTTCGTTCTGCCCAGGTTTCGTGTAAAAAAAATCTCACCTGGTTTTTTTGAGTTGAAAATCCTCTACTTTTCAAACTGAGCGTAGTTTTTGCAATCATCATTCTTGCGGGTCATGAGATCAATTACGCATTAAATGTTTGTGCTCACAATCGCAAAGCTTTTCAGAGTGAATATTTCCAAATCATTTTTCTGCTTTTGGCAAAATTTTTCATCCCCGGCGGGGTATTTGTAAACGGTATCAGCTGCGCTCCTCGGTTTTATATTCGCAGTCATAAGTATGAAAATGCATGGCTCAGTTTTTGTAGCGAAATCTTTTGGGTAGCGGAAAAAGGAACGAGATGTCAAAGCCTAAGGAGAAGGTGGAGCGTTGTGATCGCTGGAGCATCCAAATCTCATCATTTCCTCGTGAGCTTTTCACACTTTCATGCTTTACCTCTACGTACCAGCAATACATGAATTTTATATATTAAAGAGTATGCATCCCGGTGCATCAGGTGGTTGTGCCGCGTCATAATTATTTCCCGACACGCCCATTGTGCTTGGTTTGTGCCCTTCCTATTATTCTGAAAAGTTCACAATAGGAGTTTAACTGAGAGGGTGAGCACATTCTTTGAGAACGAGTACTGATACATCTGTGTGCAGCCTGTACGCAACTGACTCATTATATAGGATGACTCAATGTTGTTAACAAAAAAAGTGAAATATGTATTGGTACCACACAGATTGAGATTAGGGGTTTTTTCAAAAAGATTAGGGGGAGGTGGAAGTAAACCGGATTTGACAGAAATCACAAAGATAGTTTGGCGACGTTAATTCTATCATGGTTAGCGCCTAGACTAGCATCCTAAAACCTCACAGTAGTTCACGCCCGGTGGGTAATAAGCCTCTGCAACCACTAGCTGACCCCGGGGCGACCCGGTGCACTGGGTTCATCATATGCAGCAGTCATCATCAAGGGAATAAGCAGGGTGCGAACATCCCAGAAGATGCCCCCTGGCCGAAGAGGTGATCGTGATTTTTGATATTTGCAGCCATATTTACATGATCATTTTTGCACTAGAGTGCGCCTCGTTTTCCCATCGAGACATGAATATTTGTAGCCACATTTATGTATTTGTGTATCTACACTGGACTAAACATATATATTTCTATGCATATACTACACATAGCATTGTTTTATAGGCTTTTGAGTGTCTAAGAATAATTAGTGATATTTGGAAAATATATTTATATATTAATTAATGTTACTTACTTGTATGTTTTCTTTCACTTAAATAATTTGTGTTGTTGACCTACCTAAAGGGCCACTCACTTTTTTGAGAAAGCATTAAAGGCAGCTCATTGATATAAGATAATTTCCGTCTAGTACACACAATTAATTTTTCGTATCCTTTTATTAAATTGTAAGATAATTATATAAGTTTTATATAATACATTTATTTCGTGTTATCATCATTTTTTGATATCTCCTTTTTTTCACAAATTCATTTTGCGAGGAATTTGGACGGAGCCGAGGTGCCGAGACGGCGACGCGCAACCGCATCGGCCGAATCTACGAAAACGGAAGCCTGCCGGATCGTAGTGTAAGTACTATGGTTTTTGCGATTTGGTAGTAATAAATGAAATAAGGAACGAACCGCGGGACCCTGAGAAAGAGTTCCGGTCAGGCGCGTCTTGGACAAATTTCCAGAGCATGTCGCTGCAAGGTAAAGGCTAAGTCGCATCGTTTTCCAGGATAAGTTGAGAAGTTGCCAAAAATTGAACCATAGCAATTATTGAACTTGCCTAAACCCGAAATACTTTTTGCTTTGGGTGCATAAAAGCTGAAAACACAGACATAACAGTCAAAAAGCAACATAGCGACATTTCGACGCAAGTTTCCAGAGAGGTCCCGCCTGTTTCAGGCTTTATGGCAAACGGAAACACATGCGTTCAAGCGTCTGTTTGTTAAAAGGCAGTGCGCAAGGTTGAAAGATCAAAACTAACAAATGTCAACCATCACACACCAGCTCCTTGTGGAAACTTGTGGTACATCATATACGCACGCAGACTTACGGCTACGTTGCGCGTCATGTGGAAAAATGAAGTTGCCAGCTTATTCCAAAAGAATGTTTTCTGATTTCCAGGCGGTTTTCAGCCTCTAAATATATGTACGGCTGAAACAGGAAGTTTTGCGTCTCCGATCTATGTTAAAATTGGTCATTCGACACTGGGGTGAGCGCTTGTCTGGACCTCGCTCCATGGACCATCCTGAGACGGACGTCCCCCTCACGTGACGTAGACCTTGAATTTGTTCCTCCTCGAGATGAGCCAGACGCGCTGCCGCGTTAGTTCTTCCAGGATGACGCTGCTGAAACTCTGGCAGAGCGCGATGCTGCTTCTAAGAAAAGCCACAAGCCGCGCAAAGTGAATGATCACAGTATACTTAATTAGCAGACAGTCACCATGTTGATTCATTCATCAAAATTCAAAATATTTTCGACTGGATACAGAGTATTTTCAAAATTTTTGAGATGGAATCTAAATTCACATTTTGCCCAGATTCACCTAAAACTATGTATCAAATTCAATCTAACGAACGCGGAACCCAAATTCAAACCCAAATTTTTCGTCTGTCATAACTATCATAATACTATAACGACTCAATCAGATTTATCAGTCATCCACTACTAACCACAATATTTAAAAATTCAGAATAATAATGAAACAATTTACAACCATGCTAAATGGTCTCACTATATTTATTGATCACTAAAAACTCGCACACTAGCTCGATTACAGAAACGGTAGAAGTGCGCAATTTTTCCCAGACACACAGATAGACTACAAACATTTTTGAAACAAAATGAATATATAGTTTAGCGCAAACCCAATCTATTTTTCGGCTAACGTATAGTTAGAAAGTATATACTTACAATTACTCAATTTTTGGGCAAATATGCACTCAAAGTCATTCACCATAATTGCTTCAAACAACCTATCAATCTATCAGATGCATATGAGTACACAAACTCACTATTTGTTTAATTTCCAATAAAAAGCATCTCCTTCAATCGTTCCTTTGAAGTGATCGAAACAGCCAAAAGTACGCATTAAAAACTAAAAGAAGGGACCCATTCGTTTAGAATAAACTAATTAGTGGGTTGCCTAAATATTTATAATAAACAATTTCTACGCAGAAATATATTGGGTACATTAGGTAAACCCATCTCACTACACGGTTTGCTCACTATATACCTAGGCAAATAAGTAAGCTAATAATTTAATTTGAAAACTAGAATAACATTTCATAAGTATTATCATAATGTGCATGATAAACACAATCATTTACAGAGCTAGCTATATTGACCAAAAAGACTATGAATTTACATTATTTCGCACTCAATGGTTCTGCTTCAGAAAACATTCAGTCAACAAAATTCAAAATTTAATAACAACTGACCTAGACTTAATTAGCAACTCAAAAGATTGGTTTTTCGAACGAAAGCCGAACACATACAGAAAATTTACTTGAGCATTGTGAGTTTGTAGATTTAAAAGAAAAAGAACACTATAAATTGGAAGTACTATATGGTGAATTTTAGAAAAACACAGATATTATAAAACTAATCGAAAAAGTTTTTTTCCGATAAAAGTAGTTCGATTATGAACCATATACAAACTAAGCGTAGAAGCAGGCTAAAAACCATTGGGCCTAATAGAGCCATCTCACCTAGTTAATTACGCTCAGAAAATGCTCGCCCGAGAGGCAGTTGATGCTACATACAAGCCTAAGAAAACATCAAGTACCTATATATTTAGTGCAGATGAAACTGAAAAGTACGACAATTACCTGCCCGGTTGTTTCTAGCTAAATTGTATTATATGTAGTAATTAAACATATATTTCTTTTTCTGAAATGCAAAATAGTTTTATGATCAAAATAAAACCATATAATTAACAACTTAGTGCCACGTTGCCATCATTTTAATCCTATTATTATTTGGTTAAACGCTCCAGTTTAAAAAACATTGTGAACATTGTTAAACCACATCTTGTGCATTTTCCACCAAATCTTATAAATTTTTCAACCAATTGGCAGTGAAGAAGATTAGCAATAAAGAATTGGTAGAGTGAAAAGATATCAAGGAGTGTGATTGCTCCAGTGTGCTTTGTCTGGCTGAACAGCAAATATGAAAATAATTGATAATGCCAAAATAATATAAAAAAATCATGTTTCAATGCATTATGCATTAGCCCCATGTGAGAATACTTAAATATTTATCCTCCATATTGATTAGGTTGTCACTATAAGAGACACAACAAATCATCTCTGTTTGTAATAATTCGTATTGTAATTGTAAATTATTTTTATGCAATATCACTGATCTCCTTTAATCGGTTAATGTGAACTTTTTGGCAAAAAATTTCAATGTCAAAATATCCAACTATATATAAAATAAGTACAATTATTAATTGGGTAGTTTTCTTAAGACATCGTGAACAAAAAAGCTTTCCACAAATTTACAGCCGCACATGCACCCTTGGAGGCGGGGCGCAGAGTAGGCGCCAGAGTTTTGCACTGAACTACTACGACACTCGTCGAACTGCGGAGCCCCCCCCCGTCGCGGTGCTACGCACCCCGTTCCCGGACGGGGTACCCTCAGAGTGCGACCTAGACGGGGTACCCCCCTACCTAGAGGCAGTGTCGTGTAACAATCTATTTTTTTTTTGATAAAATTCTAACAAATTTTTACTGACAAGACTATGTTGGAACCTAGACTACCAAAATTCATTCACAGTATATTTTTGATATTTTTTGAAAACTAATTATAATAATTTCACAGCTAGCTAATATTTTTTGATCAATCTAATGTACACTATATTTGGTAACAATCTATCAATCTGTCACCCATGCTCACTAAATATATATATTTTCGCTCAATCTATCAAAAATTCCCCGTATCTCCCAGATTCATTCATTCAACAGATTTTAAAGTGTAATTTATGCTCAAAATATTTGGGTACACTGTTTCACCTAGGGTACACTAAATAGTAGCTAAAATTGTACAATCTATTTAATTTATTTATACCTAGTATAATGTATAATGTGAGTATAATTTCCCAGACGCGACATATATTTACTTAAGTGATAACCACTTATAAAGCGGGTACACCTAGACAAGCGTTCTGCCAAATAATTTTTTTTTTTTTTTTCTTTTAGAATAAATAATTTGTGAAGCCACCAAATTAACTAACCTTTTGATAAAATTCAACCACGCAGCAACGTAGCGTAACGAATAAACACATACGGTGTGACGCTCGCGTCTAACTCCGTCATTTATTTTTCGTGTATCGAAACACCACTGTAGATTTGATGGTCAATCTATCCATCATGATATAGTTACCATGTTTCATTACTCATATACTGGTTAACGTAGGCGAACAATCATTCACCATCCACCAGATGAATGTAAAGCTAGCATCATCAACATGTAAACATTTGCCAAAACTAACACATCATTGAAAATATAAAACTCACAGTGTTTAAAAGACATATAACCCTCTAGACTTAAATATATAGGCATTAGAAAGGCAGCATTTATCCGTTCAACATCGTTCTATGAGTGTTTCCCAGACGCGATGGTGTAACCACGCTGGAGTTGAAGGCACCTCCCAAGTTCAATATTACAAACTTTGGTAAACTACAACTACACATACATACCTTGCAGAATCAAATCTCACTATTGAAAAACCCATCTATTCAGACATAAGATAAGCCAAATAGTTTCACACACTAAATTCACTAAAAATATTTACTCACTAATACAGTAACCACTATATTTTCTAATGTAACATCCACACATTATACTTACATTCACCCAGATTCAAATATATATTTATATATTTTAGGGTACAGTAGTGTAACAATCTATAGCTATATAGTGTAACAATCTATTTACCCAAAATTCTAATGTACACTATATTTGGAGTGCAAACCTAACCTAAGCGCCCAATATTTTTCGTGTAACAATCTAAAATTCACCTAGTGTTTTACTCTTTATATGTTCGGACCAATATATTTTTTACATCTAGCTATATTTACTCAAAATTTCCCAGACAATAATATCCAATGATAGTAAGCGAGACAGACTGCCAAAGTAGCAAACAGCTACCTACCATTTCAATAGATTTATTATACATACTCTGTACAAATTAATTAACTCACCTTTGTGCATAGAGAGAGGTTTGATATATACACCCATTTAAATATAATATGCTTTTTCAAACATTTTACACTGTAGATATCTTTTTTCCGCAAAATGGACACTGAAACTATAAACAAAATCATTTAGGTCATACAGTGCTCATAGCGTAGGAGGAGAGTGAATCTATGGGCACTATTTTGAGGGTCGATCCTTCTCACCGTACCGACCCGGACCCCACCCAGAATCCACCTTCTCGCCCAATCTATTTTATTAGATTGAAATTTCGAATTTAAAAATCGTTCGTTTGATACCATGCTTTTTTCGAAATAAAGTATATTTTTTTTTTTTTTTTTCGAAAACCCCGAAAACCCCGTCGACCCCGCTCCCTCACTCCTAAAATTCAAATCCTATCAAAAACTATCACCAATATATTTTTTTAGCCAAAATGCTCAAAATTTATTTTTTTGCTCATTTAATTTAGCCTAATTTTCCAAACTTTTAGCGCAAGAACCCTCTAAAAAGTTTAACGTTATTTTTTTTTTTTTTTACGCTCTATCATTTCGAGCGCAGCCAAAAACCAGTATAAGTAAGCGCACAATCTACTGTTGCACTAGTATATTTAATATTTTATAAGAATTCTAGCAGGCTAAACATTCAATCTAAATCCCGGCATTAAATTTATTGATATGCTAATTTAATATATTTATAAAATCCAAAATATATATATTTTTTCTAATTTCCCGTTAATATTCCTAAATCTCGTTCACCTATAAAGTTTTCAGGAAAGGGGGCAGAATAATCCAATATATTTACACTATAGCTTAGCGTTTCTGCTAGATGTTTCTTGCCAAGAATATATTTACTCTAATGTTATAGTAAATATATTTTTTTTTTCTATCAATCTAATGTTCTTGCCAAAATCCAGGGGAATATATTTATTTTTCGTTGGATTTAAATTTTTTCTGCCAAACCAGTATATTTAGGTTAAATGATATATTTTTCGTGTAACAATCTAATGTTTTCTGCCAATATATTTTTTTTTTTGTTAGCGCGTACACCTATCAAAATATATTTTTTCTGTGTAACAATCTAATTGTTCTGCCAAAATATATTTTTCTGGCTAATGTTCTGCCAATTAATAAACAATCTATTTAATATTTTTATATATCAGCTATATTTATAGGCGGCAATTTTCTTGTTTTTCACTAAATCATATTCTATGTTTTCTGCCAATTTCAAGTTTTATAAAATTCTAAAAAGTTTAAGTTACTTTTTTATTTTTCTAATTTACATATTTTCTTTTTTCATTTTTGCTAACTGTTCAATCTAGTTGTTTTTTATTGTAACAGATCAGTCTATCTCTAAAGCTCATCAAGTGCCTTTGTCATTGAAACGATTCCGATTTTTATATGACGTTCAATTAATTATTTAGTCGTAATATTTACTTTTCCTATAAAATTGAATGATATAAATGTAGTTTGGTCTAGTAATAGCTTAAAATTTCGGAGTGAGTGAGTAATGACCCGGTGAAAATGCAGGTGGGACTCGAAAATGCTACCAGTGCAACTGCATCGTTCTCGCGGGTGTCTTGCGTCGTTGGCGTGGAAGCATTATTCGTGAGAATACCGGGTAAGGGGGACTGGTTAGGACGACCAATAACTTGAGACCTACATAAATACCAGTATCATCATCCGTCCGGGGGCATACGCTGAGCAAACTTCGACTGCATAAAGTGTACCGCTTCTGTACAGCTTTAATAACGTGGTCTTCCAGCCGTCCGTGTCGGCCTGAGTAAAATAACTGGCACTACTAGTATAAATTTAAGGCCTAGGTTGAGGTAATTATATAATCGTATGGTGCACTTGCCGTCCGGGTGTGCTTTGTGTAAAACCATAACGTTAGCATCGTAACAGAAAAAGTTAAACCCTAAATCACTATAGCTCAAGTGTAACCTTTAAACAATAGCGTTGATAACTTAGGGTTAAGAAATAGGTCAAATACTCGGTAGCTTTAATTTAACTTAAAAACTAAAGTACCTACTAGATAGGATCGTCGAGAGTACCGAGAAGTAGTGCCTAAAGTGCACAATGAAAGTGGAACGTCAGACTGTGCAATAGGAGTAGTCAGACTGTGCAATTGAATAAGGTGGCGCGAAAGCGTCAGCTAAAACAATAGCGTACGAAACAATAGTACGGTCATTTTGATATCGAGCGCTTGTGTAACGATATCGAAAAAGTAGCGTGAAGTACTCATGGTGAGCAAAAATACGGTGCGGAAACACGGTACCGAGGCTTTTTGGAACTGAGCGTCGAGTATAAGTACTGAGAGTCTTATAAGATTAGCAAATTAGTGCCGCGAGTGATCTATGCTTTAACGGTGCCTAACATTTTATTATTTTGTAATAAACATTCTATATCCATGTCTGTTGACCGAATGTCTGAATCTAAGCAATAGAGCCGATCAAGGGTCACGCCGCATCGCAAAATATAAGGCACCAGAGTCGCTCACGAAAGAAGATGCTCGCTGAACCAAGTGTCCCATCGGTATACTACTGGCCACACATCGAACCACACAATCTTTTGGTGACGAATCCCGTCCCCTTTTAATTCCGATAGCCGACATAAGAAAAAATCCCTATCCAAACCATATATACCCCCAAGAAAATAACAATATAACAGGAGGTGCAGTGGCAATCCTTGTCCTAAGTTCTCAAATTCTAAAAATTATACTTTCGAAACTATATATATATTTCTTTATTATACCTTTCCCTATTTAAGCTCAAACTTTATAATTCTTAAATTTTAAAATTTTGTTTATCACCTACATAATTTACATAAATTCGTTTTATTTTTCCTATTAGCTAACTTACTCTTAAAGAGTTTAGTTTTCAATCAGTTGTGTATTCGCAGCCCTTCAACTTGTTTTTCTTTAAATGGTGTTATTGTAGTGGGGACCGGCCTTGTCGTGGTACTGGAGCTTCCCGGGTTCTCCGGAGATCTAAAGGAATGACGCATGTACTGCTGTGACACATAGCTTTAAGATTGTCCTAGTAAATATGTAAGGCAAATTCATTAAGCCTTGTTGGAATTTATTGTAGGTACGTACTCATAGTTTCGGTTAACATCACACTTGTAATTTTATGTTAATTCTTTTTATTACAGACATTTATAATTATACGGTTGATGAAATATTATGGCAGAAGCGTCGAATTCGCCTTTGGTAGCCGACTTGAATTCTGGTGATACCAGACGAGTGGTTGGTATGCATGACGATATAGAAACATTTAGAGGAGGGCTTACTAGTGGTTAGCAACATAATTTGTATTAACATAAATTTATGAGAAAATTCATACAATATTAGTTTATACAATTATAATTATTATTTATATAGCGTACACCAATATTAAATTTCTACTTATGTAAATACATATCTATAAGAAAATATCATAAACAATATAACAGGAGGTGCAGTGGCAATCCTTGTCCTAAGTTCTCAAATTCTAAAAATTTTACTTTCGAAACTATATATATATTTCTTTATTATACCTTTCCCTATTTAAGCTCAAACTTTATAATTCTTAAATTTTAAAATTTTGTTTATCACCTACATAATTTACATAAATTCGTTTTATTTTTCCTATTAGCTAACTTACTCTTAAAGAGTTTAGTTTTCAATCAGTTGTGTATTCGCAGCCCTTCAACGTGTTTTTCTTTAAATGGTTTTATTGTATTTATTGATCACTTGGCTAACGGCTGCGTCCACTGATACGTGTTCATTATAGCGACGATGGCTTTTGTGTTTTACTGGGCGGAGAAGTGCGAAAGGCTGTACCTAGTGCTTGCCTGAATCGGTCTCGCGTTTCTAGTGGTAGTTATAGCAATTGCGCAAGGAAGTGATCTGGTTTGACTTTGATATCTCAAGTGTAAAGAATTACACGGATTTGGTTTTGCTCTTAGCTTTTTGTTGTTCTGGAGTTACCGAGTACCTTGCGACACAGAGCGCTTAATATGAAGTACTACACAGAAAAGGTATTATATTCGAAAATGGCTCAATTACCTTAGTTTCACCTACCGAATTGGTTCGCAAGCTTATTGATCTGGACATTCACAAATTTTTCGTTTTCGCACATCCAGTGCGTTCACGCGAGTCACAGTCTGAAGCTCAAACTCTTGCTCTTACGCCTAAAAAAAAGCGTACAAACCTTTTTTCTATCGTCATCGGATAATAAGACAATGGAATTCGCTAGGAGGCAGATGATCTTGTGACTGCTTCCACACTTGCTGCTTCAATTAGAGCATTAGAACTGCATCTGCCTGAAGAGGTCCCTATTGCGATCTTTTAGATAGCCAATTTCCGAACCACTGACATGGCGGGTTTAGATTCACTGGCAATCTAGTCAAACTCTTTATAATTGGTCTTCAATGTTCAATTCGACTGCCGAATAACGTTTAATATTAGTTCCCTAACCAGTCGTAAGTGGAACTACATTTTTTTTGAGCATAGCGACGGCATTAAGTTATATAAACGTACTGGATGTCTTGGGAATATTTTCTTACCTAGAACAACAATGAGTAAATGAAAGAATAGTTTTATTTGCCCCAGGTTATATGCCGTTGAAACAACTACTTGTACCAATAATTGAGCTGTTATGTAACTTAATTCGGGTGTTAAGCCATTAATTAGCTTAATTAATGATAAAATTGGCACAGTTGCCACGCTTATAAATATCTAGTGCCACATCCTCACATGATAAGCTTTCAAACAAAAAAGCTTTTTGAAAAATAGGTTTAATAATTCTTAAGATCCATAAAAGACGAACAAACATAGACTTTTTGCTACAAGACAGAAAATAAAAACGCTTCGCTCAATCGCCTCGCTCCGCTTCAATAAAAAGAAGAGACGCTCAGGGACAGATAAAAATACTACGGCTTAATAATATTTTAAAAGCTTAAGCCTACAGAGTCTAATGAGCAACACGAGCAAGAAGATTACGGGGTCAACATGAGACTAATATGACATTGCTTTGTGGATCTGCTTGCCAATCGAGAGTGATTTAATAAGTACAGCGGCGGGGATTCTGATACCCCTAGAGCCACCAATAAGCATTCCAATTACTAACTTTGGTCATCAAATCGGAAGGACAGTCCTGATGACCAGCCGAGTCGGTTTAGGTGCCAGATACAAAGCTTCAACTGCTTAGTAGTCGACCGCTACTATCCACTTTTAATAACGGGGTCTGCCTCCCAATCAAGAGCGGCTTGATAAATACTGGAACATATTGGCGTAATTCTAAGTACCTCAAGTGTCAGGAGCTCAATTTCTTTTACGGCAGTGTAGCTTTATGCTTACACGACACTAGATATACCCAGCAATTACTATAACTCAGGTTTAATTGTACAATTGAAAGAGTCCTGGCCACCAAATAACACTTACTAACATCCGAATTTTCGGTTTCTGGTACAAGAAGGGTGGTTGAATGTGAAATATGGGTTAGGAGAAGTGGTATTTTCAGAAGAGAAGGAATAAATGGTGATCCAGGTAGCTTTTAAGTATGAAGTTTGAGTTTTAGCGGGATATATGGTTATATGGCAAAATTGGGGAAATAAATGAATTTTTATATATTATATTATATTTATAACTAATTACATAGCTAGTGACCAATATTTTTATCAAGTCCCATAGGTAATATTCTCGCAATTAATGAGTTCGTGGACCATGCTCAGGCCGGCAGAGAGATTTACCAAAGTGGGAGTTGAGCCAGGCACTTGAATTATCTGTGAATGAAAATGAGGTGTAAAAAAGGTGCCCAGGCCCGACACCCTAGTAAGCCCGTGACGTCCCGGCATGGGTAACAACCTGAAAACAACATTAATAACTATAAAAATAAAAATAACAAGTAATATGAAATATATATGAAAGCTTTTAGCTATTAAAACCCAGCAATTAATCATGACAACTCCCACGATTCGTAAAAATATTATGGTGGGTAAAACAAGGTGACAAGAATCGTGACAAAGCAGAAATAAGACAAAAAATAAAATTTTGAACTTTTAAATTTTTTTTATTGTTTTTCGATTTTTTTAGTTTTTATTAATTTTGTGAACAAAAATAAAAAAAATCAGCTTTACATAAGCACATACAATATTGTTTAATCTAGCAAAAGGATCCTTATGTCTGAATGTTGTATCCACCAATTTCGCAAAATAATACCAAAAATCCCCGATTTAACCATTACGATACTGCTCTCAATTCTAATTCAACGCGAAAACCACGATTCTAAGCAGTAATATGAACCAAAATTGTAGAGTAACGATGGTTCGGATGACCTTCGGCTATGACGAGACTCGAACTCTCGACATCCGCGTTATCAGCACGTACTCGTTTATCTTCCTAGTTGTAAATTGAATTTCGTACTTTTACGTTATCGCCTTCGGATAATACAAATCAGTGGTATATTAGAACAGACATTACGAGTTCGCATTTACCGAATGATGGCGACACTACCTTGGAACGAGATGACGCCACGTTAACCTGAGTTGGAAGCGAACATTGCGCCCAAATGGAAGGAAGTTTACATGATTGTAGTCGGGGTTAATATCACCGAATTGCTGCAGCTTGGTACGTAATAAGCATCCTTGATTCTAGTCGTAAATATAATGAAATAACTAACTTAGTACGTGATTCTAATTGTAAATAGGTGAGATAACTTGTATGCGGTACAGTTGAGCGTGAGCCCAAACTACAAAGTTTAAAATAACATGGCAGACGAACGATTTGAATGAACAAATGAATGAAATACGGCGCAATCTTAACCAATTGCGAGACCAGATAGGCATGGATCCCGTGTTGCTCTATGCGCCCTATATCGCGATACGCTCATTTATATAGACGTTACCGTTGGGACTGAGATACTAGGCTAAAGATGTCTACTTTTGAGCCTATGTTCCCAGAACAGGTTTCGTATCGTCGATTGATAACCCGATTATAACAACAATCAAGGTAACTGTGTGAAAACAACAACGACAAAGTAATTGGTTTGAATGCTTTTTCACTATGTCTTCATTATCAATTCCATCCATTTTTCCATCTATCCTCATATATAACACGTTTGATTCTATTCAAAGTGCTGTATAGCTAACGTTATTCGGACGAGACAAACTGTCAATTTATGCAAAAAATGATCAAAAGAACAATGTGAATAGATGCCCATGTCCCTGGCGCCAAACACGACACTCCCAGCCGGAAATTGAAATCCCGAGGCCCATATTACTATGACATGCGAACTTGCCGCACGTCATTTACTCTACATTAATTCAAACGCTCGACTTCCACCGGTCTGAACCGGATCGAAATGGCCTGCCCATTGGGTGGGACCATTACAAAATGCGGAAATGTCTTGGTAACGAACATTTTCCTTTTGTGATGCGATAATGTATCAGTAAGACCTAGCGATCAAACTGGCCGCGGTCGCCTACAGATTATACCATTGCTTGAATAACACCACGATGACCAAACCGCCGTACTGCAACGCTTCATTGCGACATTTTGATGGTGAATTGCACCAAATTGATTGGATCGCACCTCATGGCAACGAAGTCTTCGAGACTGCTTCAAACGCTGAAGTACCAGTTGCAAACCTCCGCTTTGTTGACAGATTTGTACTTATACTAGCTCCAGTCTCGTGGAATATATTCGCAACCTGCTTTCGAAAACAGCCGAAATCCGGTGTGCGACACATGGGAGGTTATTATTAGAGGTTTCTAATACAGACTTTTTTAGACACATATTTGCTTAGACACATATTAGAGGTTTCTAAGCAGTTTGGAAAGGCAACCGATTGAATATAAGTTACCCAAGTTCTCTCTGCAACTGTAATATCACCTGCTGTGACATTTTCTAGCATGTCGACTCCGTTAATACAAGATTGTCGGCGACAGCGTTGGACAAACTTTAAGGCCAACACGGTGACTCGTAACAATCGGAGCAAACTTGAAAACCGCTTGATATCAATGATGTTGCCAATACCCGAGCTTATGCCCACTGCACAAGCTATACCAGAAGTTACAACATCGGCCGCTTTTGGAATGAATGCTTCATTAACGCTATCTATATAGCTGGATATGTCGTTTTCTGGCCACAAATTTTCTGAGACTTTCAGATATTGAGGACCATGCCACCACATTTCACTTTCGGGCAAGTCACTAGTGCTCGAACCTCGCGATGGCAGATCGGCCGGATTACATGCAGTTGGCACATAACGGCAAACCAAATCAGAATGTGAGAGAATTTCTTTGACTCGGTTTCGGACAAAAACGGGCAACACTTTCGTGGAATTTATCCAATGTAGTACGCATTTAGAATCGGTCCACACGATACGGCGTACAACTTGAATGCGTAACTCACTACAGACGAACTTGACTAGTCGACATCCAATTACAACAGCCATAAGTTCAAGGCGAGGAATAGACACGGTTTTGATCGGAGCCAAGCGAGCTTTAGAAAACACAAGATTCACTGTTGGAAGCCCGTTAACACCGATTGATCGAAGATAGATTGCTGCCGCGTACGCCTTAAATGACGCGTCACAAAAACAATGAATTTCGTGAGTTGCGTACAATTCGTTGCAGACAAATGTAGCCATTCGCGGGATTTTCACGTTATTAATGTCAACTAGACTCTGTTTTATGCTGTCAAAGCTCTTCTGGATTTCAGTTGGAAGCGTAGCGTCCCAAGCAAGCTTACGTTTCCAAGCTTCTTGGATGACCATTTTCCCAGCACTAATAACAGGAGACAGCAGGCCACATGGGTCATACACTGATGAAACGCAATGGAGTAAATGATGTTTTGTTTTAACAACATCTTGTGTGTCAATACCTTTACATGAAATAGTATCGTTGGTAGTATCCCATTTAAGTCCAAGAACGGTCGGAACTTTATCTTGTCCTTGATCGGTGGAATTAAGCTGACTAAGCTGACGCAATGCCACCGAATTGGAATACCATTCACGAATATTCATAGAGATGTCATCAAACAGCTTCTTTGCTTCACGATAGAACATGATAGCTTCTTCATCGCTTTGTCGTCCTGCCACGACATTATCAACATAGATATTGCCAGAAATATCACCAGCAATTTGGCTACTTTGCTGTTGTAAGTGGTGCTTGATCACGGCACCTAATAAGAAAGGACTAGAAACTAGTCCAAACGGTACTCTGGTAAATCTTAAAACCAAAAGATTGTGCGCAGACACAGGTTCACTAGGATTTTTCAGCCAAAAGAACCGCGTTACATCACGTTCTTGACGCTGAAGACCGACTTGATGGAATGCCTTCTCAACATCGGCAACCATAGCTACCTTGGATAGACGAAAACGTAGAAGTATGCCGCATAAGTCTTGGAGGATGACGGGGCCACGTAGCAAACAATCGTTCAAACTTTGACGGTGTTGACCAGCTTTAGCGGAGGCGTCATATACAATTCGCACCTTGGTAGTAGCTTTATTCTCTCGTATAACGCAATGATGAAGGATGTAATGTACTCTGGTTGAGTCAGGCTGCGTAGACGGGTCAACCACTTCTATGATACCCAAATTCAGCTGTTCTTTGATGATTTTATCGTACTCAGCAATAACGTTAGGCTTGTTGTTTATTCGCTTGATGAGCGAGTTCAGACGACCTAAGGCAAGCGCTTCATTTGTTGGCAAGTCAGGATCTGTGTCATCGCGGCATTTCCAAGGAAACGTCACTTGGTATCTACCATTAACCAGCTTGACGGTTTGATTAAATCTAGCAGTCGCCTTATCGTCATCTTCTTGATATAGATCGTCTTTGACGCCAACTTCATCTAGATTCCAGAACCGCTCGATGTTGATGTTGCGTGACGGGATCTCCAAACAAACGAGAGACACAGCTGAGGCTTGTACGACATCGGTACTAGGAACTTTACCAGCAACGATATAACCCAGTCTTGATTCGATAAGAAAACTTCCGTCATTCAGCTTGATTCTCTCATTGCCGACAAACTCATAGTAGTAATCAAGCCCGACTAATATATCAACGGTGACTTTTTCCGGAGTTGGAGAGGGTGGATCAGCCAGGCGAATCTGAGAAAGAATTGCGTTGGATTCTACAGTAACCGGATATTTTTGGATCGGGCATGTGATAACATCCGTAACCAGAGTGGTCATGGAAATGGAACTACCATCAACCGTTGGAATGCATACCTCAGCTAATTTAAATCGTTCAGTAGATCGGTTGCTGTTAGAAAATTTGGCTACGGATACAATTTCTTCTCCTACCGTAGGAATACCCAATGCGTGACGGAAAGCTGTCGTTATGTAGCTGCGCGTGCTCCCAGTATCAAAGAAGACTCGGGCAGTAACGGTACTTTTAGGACCTGACACTACAACTATGGCAAGTTGCATTTGTACCTGTAACCCACTTGCCAGAAGACTAGCGTCATTAGATAGAGCAGAATTCGCCGAAGCCGAGGAAGTAGCATCATTATATTGTGAATTATATGGACCTTTGTGCGTCTTTGGAGTCACATTGCCACCAAATTGCGAACTGCATAGACTACTATGATGATTGTCGCTGCGGCAATAAAAGCACTGACGGCGGCGAGAGCAACTGCGTGCGTCATGTCCTTCGCTAAGGCACTTAAAACACCGCCCTTGAAGAGCAGCTTTGCGCTGCGCAATGGTGGAGCATTTGTTACACTTATCGGCATAGTGTGCGCCTTTACAAAAACAGCAAGTCACTGATGATTTCGTTGGATTCGACAATGTTGTTTGCGTGGATAGAAAAGCACGACCGTGCTTCTTTGGTGTAACAGTACTTTGCTGTCGCGGACCATCACTTAATTTGACTAAGTTTGCCTTTGAAGAGTATGAATCACTCATTTCACGAGCTATAATTTCTTCATTTAAAAGCGACCGCAGAGTGGCCAGCTTCCATGGAGTTGACCCATTTTTGCGGTGGAGTTGAATTCTGACAGCACGTGGCAGTTTAGATAGAATGATTGGAGTGAATACTTGACCGAAAACATCCTCGTCGAGACCAAGCGCCACTAAGCTTCGGATATGCTTTTCGCATTCGTCATAAATGCGTTGTAACTTCGTTGCGTCATCAGCTGAAGTCATTGCTAACAGCTGCTCGAAGTGCGCAAAAATAGCGATTTCGGTATTACCAAAGCGTTCGTATAGAGCTTCTACCACAGTGTTGTAATTGGACGCTGTCAATCTGTAGCCTTCCACCACATTAAGTGCATTGCCGCGAAGATAACTACGTAAATACTTATGTTTGTCAACCTCTGCCAAGTCTGGGTTGCTATGTATACTCGACTCATAACTATCCCAAAACTGCTGCCACAGCAAAGGATCGCCATCATAAGTCTGAATTGATATACGCGGATGCTTCACTGTTAGTTTCGCGCGCTGAGAAAAAGTGTCATCAACATGATGTTCCTGGTGAGAAAGTGAAGATGGTTGAATTTTGGAGTTTGCAATTATAACTGATGCAACCTTTATTGAATCAATCATAAGTTCTCGCCACTCACTAGAAGTAGTTACCTCTTTAGTCATTGCAGCCTCATCTTCTACCTGCACCAAAATCTCAGAATCTAACTCCTCTATTTTTTCATGATAATATTGCATTGTCTCAGAAAATACTTGTATTTTTACTAAAAAGTCTTTCACAGTTTCATCTGAACGTAATTCATCAAAAACGGTTAATTGTTTTTTTACGTTAATTCTATATCCGTTTCGTTGTTGAGTTAATACTTTCAATGATTTTGTCATTTTTAAATTTACTTTAGAGAAAACTATTAATTGATAATATTCTCACTTGGTTAATCCGTTGAAACCACAAAAAGTCTAGCACGCCAATTGGAGAATGTTAACCGAACTAAGCGGTTAACAAATTAATCATACAACAATCCCACGACGAGCAACTGCTAATACACACGATGATGACCAAACAACGCGGTTACCAAATTGAAGTCCAGTAGTGTCGAGGTTGACTGAGTACTTGACCGAAATATGCGGACAAGTGTAGTTGAAACAACAGGCAGTGTTCGATCGCTTGTTGCGGCACCAAATTTCGTATCGTTGATTGATAACCCGATTATAACAACAATCAAGGTAACTGTGTGAAAACAACAACGACAAAGTAATTGTTTGAATGCTTTTTCACTATGTCTTCATTATCAATTCCATCCATTATAATCATCCTCATATATATGTTTGATTCTATTCAATGCTGTATAGCTAATGTTATTCGGACCAGACAAACTGTCAATTTATGCAAATGACCAAAAGAACAACGCCAATAAATCAGGTCCCTCGTGCTAAACACGACAGCGAAAGCGTACCTAAAAAACTTTTCCCATCATAGATACACTTTAAAGTACTGTTATATTTCGCAGTTACATACATAATATACACGTTGAATATATTCGTTTACTCAAAATAGCCGCTATTTTCCGATATATATTGTTAGGGTCCGACTCAGAACTGGACGAGGCTCGTCCGCGATCGGCCAACGAAGAAGAGCTTCATCTCCAAATTGCGTTAGCTATGAGTCGAGAAGAAGCGGAAAAAGAAGCGGAACTCAAAAAAGGTGATGAAGCTAGGCTACAAATGGCTGTTGCAGAAAGCAAACACGGGGGTGCTGTTGGCGGTGTAGGGTCTACTTCGGCTGCTTCGGTCGATGTGAATCAGGCAAGTTTAAGGCTCAGAATTTTGTGGTAAAATGTACTCAAACACCAAAGATGTATATACATATCTTGGAATAACCGGAATCGTATATTTAAGGTAGATTCCGAACCATAACCTGGTCGTCTAGACTTATATATAGTAAAACAGATGAAGGATGAAATGATGGCACTGTGGGTTTAAAATGTATTAACAATAAATTTTACGTTAAGCTTAAAGCATTGTGAAGACATTATTGCCTCAACAGGACTTTGAAGACACTGAGGACGCTAAAATATTTATTTATCAATCAAGATGTCGATTTTTTGGAGTCTCAGCGGAAAGCTGCGTTCCGCTGTACAGACTAGCGTAAACTGCGTCAAACTGAATGTCTTTGAAACACTTAAGCGCTTAGACTACACAATTTTGCTCTGTCTTTAATCGCCTCCATTTACTAGATATATATACGTTTGTTACATGTTATTTCGTAGGAAACTTAAAATTTTTGGTTTATATAGTTCTAAAAGAAAATAAAAGGTATACTATATTTTTCTGATCCTTGAACAGAGACACTGTTCAGGCTGGCCTTAGGTAACCAGTGCCCATCAGTTAAGTGATGATGGTAATTTTCTGATCATAATGCTATAAATGAGACGAAACTGTGATACTGCTTGCACCGTTCCATTACATACAGTTCGTTCCTAAGAACGTAGTTTCTGGCTGCTTTGCAGATATGTTACAAAATTCAAATGTAGACTGATTACAAAGTTTACAGGCGCACTTGATGGTGTTTCATGCAGTTTATGTTCGCTAAGCTTATGCTGCTAATTACTTCTACGTAATCATACTGTGTTACCGAGTTTGAGCGGTTTATTTCGAACATACCCCGCAGACTTTTGAATGTGCAAAATTGCCGCAGATTTCTGAAAGGGTAAGCCTCTAGAAGCATCGACGTATATACCTTTGGTATGGTATCGAAGTAATGCCGTGTGAAGATGAAAAATTCTTAATGGAAATGTGTCCTAATTACGTTTAGCACGATAATTTGCTGACTTAGTCTTCTCTTTTGTTTGTTTGTGTTGGAAATTGATAATGATGTATATATATATTTAACGTATGATTGGACCACGGATGCAGCAAAATGTGGACAGTTTTAAACAAAATTTTCAAACCGGAAATTCGGTTCCGGTATGGTTTTTGCTTTTGCCGGAACCGCAACCGGGACAAAATTTTCGCTGGAACTTGAATTACGGTTACTCCCTGGCATATATATATATAATGTGCAAATACCAGACTTTGTTCATCTTAGTTGCTTGTCTTTCTAACATTTTCTAACTGAACCAGTAAACTTCTGCGTTGTATTGGCTTGTATAAAAGTTGATGTCACCGATGTTTTGAAAGAATTTTTTGCAAAAATACTAGTAGTTCGACCACTAATATTGGAATATAAACTAAAGAATATACTAAAATCAACGGGTACGAGCAATCTTACATGCTAATAGGGAGTAGGAAATTGTTCACGAGTTAATGAAACATCGGTAACTAGTTTTTTCGCTTAATATCATATCTGTGTCGAAGGATTTGCGTTTATATCAATATCTATAATATAATATTCCTTTAAAATCAGTTAGCCGGGACCCCGTAGCTACACGCTAAGTGGGTATTTACCCTACCTGAGACTAACTAGGAGTGGTGCATTCCGAGGGTACTCTGACCCCCATAGTTTCTTACTTGAACCACGGACACATTAATTATTTAAGCCAATCGGCTTAGCGGATCAAATTACTTTATATGAGGCCAACTTCTTTTTTCGATTTCTGGACCCCTGAGGCGTATATAGAAGTGATACCCTTCCGAGTATAGCATGACCCCTTATAGTACCTTACCGGGACGTCCGACACGAAAATTAACTGCTCCAATCTGCTCAATGGGTCAAATTATGTTATATAAGACGAAATTAGTTTTTTAGGTCCACATAGGAGTGGGTCAAGTTACCTTATTTGTGACTAATTTCATTTTCTGCGATTTTTTTCAACCTCTGGTGCTCATATAGGGAGTGGTGCCCTTTTATGAGGTTAGCCTGGCCCCTCATGGCTCCTTATCTCAGACTACAATACACTCAGCGAGTTAAGTTACCCTATATGACACTAATATCATTTTTTAGATTTTTGAACCCCAAAGGCTCATATAGGGACTGGTGCGCGCCCGACGGTACCCTGAACCCCATATATAACTTCTTAATGGAAGCTCGGACGAAAATAAACAAATCCAATCGGGTCATAATATTGTTTTATATTTGGCTCTAGCTTTCCAGTGTAGGATTTGGGGTTGGCGAACTCCTTTTCCTTTGATTTGACGGGATTTATAAATAGAATTCCATTTACAATTCGCAGATACTTTTGATTTTGTAATTGTATTTAGCAAAATAGCACGCACTACGGGGTGCAATAAACACTTGAATTAAAATTCAGTTCATTTGTACAAGCGTTTGTTTGGTCATCTTGTCTTTAATATTTTAGCGAGTAAAAACAGCTTTTTCATATATATATAGTGAGCGAAAACATTAACCAGTAAGTCAAGGGGCTCAACGCCTTACTTGATTTCGATATGTTAGTGAGTGCAATAACGATGAGCATTGTTATGATTGAAAAAACAGTTTTCAGTTTATAACAAACATGTAATAAATATTGAACAAATATATTTTAAAGCTAAATATAGTTTTCAAGGGATTCCTTTTCCAATTACCGTTAAGCGATTGATTTTTTCCAATTTGTGAGGCTAAAATCGTTTCTGGAGTTTTGGACCATTGAGGCTCATATTCGGAGTGGCGCCTATCTGAGGTTACCCTGATCCACCATAGCTCCTTTCGGGAACCTCGGAGCCCGAATCTAACAATTCAAAGTAATCCTGAGTAAAAGACAAAATGCTCAACTATTTTTCTTATATCACTGAACATTTGACATCGGAGGAGCAGGAGAAGGAAGAGTATCAGAACATAATCGCCAGTAATATTTAGCTTCCTGCAAATAGCGTCTATACTAGCATGTGTTAGTTTGATTTGAATTTCACTGAAAACGGCCAGTAAAAAATCTGGTAATGAACATTGATTGACAAAAAGGCGCAATCGGGAAACCCTGATTTGATTTCGCATACCATTTCTGTTGAAGTTATAGTTCTTTGTGATACCCCAATTTGAAAAATTACTGTTCGAGATTGAACATGTTTTGGATATGCCACATCAGTAATAATTTTATAATTTTCCAAGTGTGTTCTTCGACATATTTACGCGGTCTGATACCCAATATGTCCTTGATATTTTCTAAAACTTTTGTACACGTTCCAATATTTGCTGCAAAATTAAATCTTTGAAATCTTTTACTGCAAATGTCAAAATATGCGGATATCAGGGAATAACCGGAACCGAAATTTACCGGAACCGGAACCAGTAACCGGAACCGTCCATTTAAACCGGATCCGGAACCGGAACCGGAACCTGGTCTTCGAAATTTATATATAGTAAAACAGATGATGGAAGAAATGAAGGTATAGTGGATTTAAAATGCATTAAAAATAACTGTTACATTAAACTTAATGTATTGCGATGGTATTATTGCCTTTCTGAAACTTTAAAGAGACTGAGGAAGCTAATAATGTTTATTTATCGATCAAATATGTCGGTTTTTGGACATTCAGAGCAAAAAAATGCCTTCCACTATACACCACTGCGTATACTGCGTCAAATCGAATGTGCTTACAAAGCTGGGAGCGTAGAATACACACTTTCGATCTGTCTCCAGTCGCCTCCCTTTACTACACATACGTTTGTTGCATGTTCTTCTGTAGCAAACTTAAAATTATTGGTTTATATGATTCTAAGATAAAATAATAGATAGAAGGTAATTTTCTGATCAGTGTTCAGAGACACTGTTTAGGCTAGCGTTGGACAAACAGTGCCCGTCAGTTAGATGATAATGATGATAACTTTCTAATCAGAATGCTATAGATGAGACACACAGGTGATGCTGCTCGCACAGTTTCAATAAATACAGTTCATTGCCAAGGAAGCAGTTTCTGCTTGCGTTGCAGATAACGTTACTTCAGTTTCACCTGATTTACAAAGTATAAAGCGCACCGGCTGGTGCTTGACGCAATTTATGTTAGCCAAGCATAGGCTAAGTACTTCTGCGTAAGCCACACTCTGTTACCGAGTTGGACCGGTTTAATTCAAATGTATCCCACAGACTTCTGGATGTGTAAAATAGCTGCTACAAGCATCGACCTGGCTTTGATTTAACAAACTCCTGCAGGTAATTATGAAAAATTCCTGCTAAAATTATGTGCCCTACTTACGTTTCACACGGCAAATTGGTTAGTTAATCTTTTCTTTGGCTCGGTTGTATTGGAGTTTGATCATTGTATAATATATATTACATATGTTTGGATCACAGATGAAGCAAAAATGTGAAAAATTTCAAACAAAATTTTTAAACCGGAATTCCGGTTCCGGTATGGTTTTTGCCCTTTGCCGGAACCGCAACCGGAACACGATTTTCGCCGGAACCGGAACCGGAATTCCGGTTACTCCCTGGCGGATATGTACATTTTGTAATTTATCTACAACTGTAATTCAATGCGTAAATATAAAGCTTAATGGTCTATGTGTTTTTGACTTAACATGTCACGTTTGATGTTACACAACGCAAATCTCAAAATTATACGTATGAATCTGGGCTCGCCAATCGCTGTAAATGTTGCCAGGGGGCATGAACCAGGGGGGGCTGGTTTCGAACCGGGGGCGCCCGATTTTGCCAGGGGGCATTTTGCCAAGATAAAAACACTTAAAAATCGTGTCAGAAACACTGCCAAAACGCTTTTGATGGGGAGAAAAAGTGATTTTAAAGCAAATTTTGAGAAATTTTTGGCTTCACAACGCAATTTTAGTACAAGTTTTGATCAAATTGTACATACTTTGGACCCATTGGAAACAAAAAAATTTGCCTAGCGGCAACGAACCGGGGGCAGCCCAAAATTTTACCAGGGGCATCTGTTTTGAACCAGGGGGAAGCGAAAAATGCCTGGGCCCCCACCTCCCGATTTGGAGAGTCCCGTGAATTTGTTTCTGCTGTGCCAAAAAATCGGGCAGAAGATAATTATGAATCATTTTCTTAAAACGTGGTTTTAGCATTTTTCTGTATACTGGAAGCTTTGGAACTGGAATTCTCCATTCTCTAGAAATTTTGCCAGGGAGCTGAGGGGGGTCTGTTCAGACTATGACGCCGAAATTTGGCAGGACACATCTGGGTTGAACTGGGGGCCGAAATTTAAGAATTCTCAAAATGTGATATTTGTCAGGGAAAAACGCTAAAATTGCTAATAAATATTCTCAGAAATGGTGCAAAAATGTCTAGATTGAGGTTAAAAGCTACTTAAAAAATTTTTGCTGATAGCCAAATTTTTTAACTCCGGAGAGGGTTTTAGTGAAAACTTGTGGTTTTTTATGTCAACTATGGGTTATTTTAACCATTGGAAAGCCAAAAATTTTTGGCACCGGACTTTTGCCGGGGGAAGTAACATTTTGCCAGGGGGCCGCTGCCGTAGGGCGCCGGTTTGTTTGCCAGGCGTTATCCAAAATGCTAGGTGCAGTTCCATCGCACCCCATTTTGGGGACGCCAGGATATAACTTACACGAAGAAGTATTAAATCGATCTTGCGCCGTCTTTAGTGACAGAATTTCGTTTGTTGGGATTGCTGGGTTTAGTTTTAAACACACTGATGTTTTCTGACACTCACACAGACAAGTACTCGACATTATATTTGTTTTAGAAACCTGGCGGCTCAGCACTTGATGATTTACTGTCACTGAATCCTAGCGAGTTGGATGGTGCGGCAGGAGGAAGCGTATTTTCTCCGGTTGAAAATAGTAACGATCCGTGGGGTGGCCCCTCAGCTGCAGTGCCAGTGCCATCTGTTGGACAACAATCTATGGATGGTACGTGGGCTACTCCGGTACTACCGGCCCCACCAGGTGTACAGAGACATCCAAGTCAGCCGATTGGACAAGATAATGTTACACATTCAGACCCATGGGCTCCCGTAACTGGATCTGGCGTTGGCACTCCAAGGCAATCTGGTATCGCGCCTGCAGGAGGTAGGTGCTATATATTAGTAACTGTAGCAATTAGTATGTTAACAACTCTATCTGTATAGCTAGTGTTTCTTTATATTTTGGGGCCAGCAAGAAAAATCGGTCTCAGGGTCCCATTAGGTCATGATCCGCCTCTGCGCTCGGCTACCCATTGGTTGAAAAATTTACAGGGGTTCCGATTTTGCCAGGGGGCATTTTGTCAAGAGAAAACGGTTAATAAAAATCCTGTCAGAAACACTGCGAAAACGCTTTTTATGGAGCAAAAGGCTAATTTCAAGCAAATTTTGAAAAAATTTTATGAATTTTTGGGCTTTGAGACGGAAGTTTAGCGTAAAAATTTTAATAAGACTTTATGTCATTTGGGAGTATTTTCCCCGAGTGAAACAAAAAAATTTGCCAACAGGCAATGAATCGGGGAAGCCAAAATGTTGCCAGGACACACGAATCAGAGGCATCTTGTTTTTCTAGGGGGAATTTTAGAATGCTAGGGCCCCCTCCACCACACCCCCATGTTAATTTTCATCCAGATAATTAGATGATTCAATAAGAATATGACTTCAGTTTTCACATCTGCAGGGCTTCACATTTCATATAGTGCTCTATAATGGGTTAGTACTGCCCTCGTACTGTATCTCTTGCAATAAAATGTATGGTATACTGGAATGCTCACTTATAGGGGAGTTCGGTACTTAAAGTTGGAGGGATTCACGTTCAACACAGTGCTGGCGCTAATAACTTGCTTGGTATATTAATGCATATCTCGTCATTCCAGAGAAAATCACCATGTAATTTGTTTAGCTATTTGCTATTATATTACGCATAGTATTTGTTCCAAGTTTTAAAGCAGCTGGTTTTGAATTATTAATGGTCTTTTGTTATATTGTGTTTTAGATTTCTCATCGCCACAGAATGATCCTTGGGCGCCGGTACAAACTTCGACAACAGCATCGGCCGATCCGTTTGTCTCTGGTATGCGCTGAAATGATTGAGTTGCTTTTGAACGCCACGAGCTTCCATATATCAATGCATTTATATGCTGGCTTCTCCAAAGCGGGGGCGGCTTTTTTGGTTGGCCCCGGCAGAAATCGGGTGCTTCCCGGTCGTTCCTCTTGGCAATTTTTTTGCTTCCCCAGTGGAAAACATCTCTGCCGGCAACTGACATAAAAATTTGCAAAAAATTTTTTTACAAAAACACTCTCATGAGTTAAAACTTTAATTAACAACAGTAAAAATTTTGGAAGGAAAGTTACTTTTAACCTCAGCTGTGACTTTTTGTACTGTTAAAGATTTTAGCATTTTTCGCTGAAACACATTAAAGTTTGTAATTTTTTTGATTCCGAAATCGGATGGCGTCATTCATTTTAACCCGTGGGGAGGAAGTTCTCCGCTTAGCAAAATCCGGCATATTCCAAATCAGGGATGCCCCATGGTAAAGTTTTTAGCGAGTGGAGAAGCCAGGTAGCTTGAGGCAAAAGGAAATTGAACGAAATTGCGTTGGATACTTTATCATTGTTCGGTGTGTCTATTTAGTATGACGCTAGTTATGTAAGCATATATAGCAGACGACAATTTTTGTAATGCTGCGGGACCATAAAACCCCGAGACTTGCTATATCCCTCAACAAATAAAGTAATTGTCGAAATTTTTCTGCTCAATGTCCCATGAGCACAATAACGTCACGGTAATGCATTAAGGGCAGTAATTATTTTTTATATATCAACAATAATTATAAACAATGGAGGTTTTAGCGTAATATATACAGCAAACCCAAAGCCTGTTGCAAGTGATTAAAAATTGTCCATTTGATGTGACACCACGCTCGCTCAATTTCACCTTGGCTTGCGACATACAAGCTTGAAGAGTAATTTTTACGTAGTATGGCCACTAAAACTGTCCTATTTTGAAGCGTACCACGCAAATACAGCTATTAATTTGTATCGTATGTAGCAGAACACCGAAGACGTGAACACGTTCAATATACCAGCATACATCTTACATATATTGGAAAAATGGAAAATTTGGACTAGTGCCTAAATTTACCAAATTTTGCTTCGACACGATCCCGCAGAGTTAATAACACAACCAATGTTGTATTGAAACAATGAAACCAATTTGTTTAACGCGTTCATTAACCCTATATAATACCATAGTTCACTCCGACAAACAAAATATTCTTTGTAAAACATTTATTTTCGCTATTTGTGTATTTTTAAACTGGCTCAAATCTCGAAAGTGGTTTTGACCCGGAAGACGTGGTCGGCGGGTTTGGCGTATAATGAAAGGGAGATTGATTCTGTGATCAAATTAATCATTTTTGAGGATCCATCGATGATGTGCGAGTTATATGATTTCCACAGATGGATACAAAATAAATTACGATTTTTCCCTTTAGCAAAGTTATGGGAGGAAACTCAGCTCGCTCCTTTCAATAAAAGATTTATATGGTCGTTATGCAAATGTTCTTTTACGTTTACAAGTGTGGCATAAAATCATCACGACCAGGAAGCGGAGGCCAGTATTAAGAGGTCTATATTCGCTCACATCATCGAGCGATATCATCTTTTTCTAAATGACGTTACGCCCCAAAATCAGAAGTTTCGCAAAAGCTTCGTTTTTCTCCGGAATAATCGGAACTGAATTATATTCAATGAATTTGCTCCCTTAAATCGTCAAAATATACACTGCTTTTTATCACACCGTCGAACCTATAGTATTAAGTAAATAAGAAACGGCGTGAAAGAGCTTATTTTTTCATTCCTATTATTCTGAAATACACTCTCGCACGTAGTTAGTTATTTTCAATGCTTGATGATGATCATAACCCCACCACGGCGTAGACAGATCAGTTTTTGAGCACTTTCGCCATCGAGCTTTAGGAATTGAGTGACTTCGCATTGTAGCACCCACAGACTCTCGACAGTTAAGGTCGTAGGGTGCGCCGGGCACGCGAACAAGTGGGGTCTGGTGGCAGTCAGGGCAAAAATCGATAACACTTCCATCAATCCTTGCCTGGTAGTTCTTCAGAAGGATGGAATAGCTCGATGGGACTTGCGCAAGGGTGCCACGCGCATATCTTGTGAGAGATTCTTCAGATTTATCAATGTCAGGCTGTGGCCTGTTGAGCAGTTTATTGGCTGTGTACTGCTCCAAGACTGCTCTGGTGCAATTTGTGTGGATGGTTTTGATGACGTTCGGTAGTTGTTTTTTTTGTGATTCGACCGTTACACAGAAGTTGAGCGAACTTGTTGCGCATCATCATGAGTGTGCGCTTTTGCTTTCTCGGGGGTTCCGCAGCTTGAGTATGTTTGAAACCAGGATGTGTTTCTTGATGGTAGCTCAGAAGATATTGTTCGCTCTGCATCTTTGCGTGTTCCCTGATGAACAAGACCTTCGCTTCCCTGTGCAGGTGGTCGGAATCAGTCATGCGAGGACAGCCTGTGGCTTTCTGCCACTTCTAGCTTCTTCCACCTCGAGCTGCTAGCACTAGATCCCCATATCGGAGTGGCATATTCTCCGACGTATTTATTAATTGTTTATTTTTATATATGTTTATGTTGATATATAAATGTTTATATATACGCGGAGACCATTGTTTCTTTTTCTTTCTGGTTCTTTTTTCAATGCTTATTCAGCAAAGTCTGAATTCTACTCTCATCATCTCTACCCACCCAGGAAATCTTCAAACGAATCAGGATAAAAATTGCTGTTGCTTGGCTAGGTTATGCTCTCTCCATCTCTCACCTCAATCTCGGAAAGCCAATAATACGGTAATCAGAACGTAGTGAAACGTAGTGGAGATTGTGTGTTGCAGGGGTGAAATCTTTTGAATTCCGTCTGTGGGTGTGTGTGCTCGGCCATAACTCGTGAACGCCTTAAGCGATTTCCATGATCTTGAGCTCATTCGAACCAGCATAGTCGATTTACCGTGTACATCCCCGAGTGTTTTTGATTTGGGGTGTGGTTCCGGGGTCAGGGGCCAAAACGTGGGTTTTGGCACCATTTTAGTACCCTTCGCGGAAGCAAGGTTATTTTTATCTTAACTATCTAATTTTTTTCTCTGGTTGGTTTTATTTCATAGCAAAATGATAAATGCCGATGCCTCTTTTTTGTTTTTCGATTAAGGCTCCGGTTGTTAGAGTTATGGGGTTTCAGGTATGGCACGTTCATGGTTCCTCGAGCGAAAATTAGAAAATTTGTTCTGACGTCCTGGGCGGCTGAAAAGTTTCATTTGAAGGTTTTCGGGCGTGGTAAATTCATTGCTGGTATTGGTTTTGCTCTGCGACCCATGGTTCCATGGGTACAAGGGTATGGTGCCATTTTGGTTCGCGGTCAGAGGTCAAAATGAGGGTTTTTACACCATTTTAGTACCCCTCACGGAAGCCAGTATATTTTTATCGTAACTTTCGAATTTTTTTGGTTGGTTTTATTTCATGGTAAAAGATAAATGCCGATGCCCGGGTATTTTTGATTTGGGGTCTGGTTCCGGGGTCAAAGGCCGAAATGTGGGTTTTTTGGCCCCATTTTAGTACCCTTCACTGAAGTAAGGTTATTTTTATCTTAACTATCTATGTTTTCTCTGGATGGTTTTATTTCATAGTAAAATGATAAATTCCGATGCCTCTTTTTTGTTTTTCGATTAAGCTCCAATTCTGGATTTACGGGGTTTGAGGTACGTGGGTATGGCGCCCCAATGGTTCCTCGACCCAAAATTTAAAAATTTGTTCTGATGTCTTGGGCGGCTGATAAGTTTTACCTGGTGGTTTTCGGGCATGGGAAACTCATTAAGGGTCAGAGGTCAAAATGAAGGTTTTGTAGTACCCTTCACGGAAGCAAGGTTATTTTTATCGTAACTTTCGAATTTTTTCTGTTTGGTTGTATTTCATAGCAAAATGATAAAGGGTCATTTCACGCTACGATGTCCTTTTGCCCCAGAAAAAATGATTAATGACTTTTTTGGCTCCGATTATCTTCATTTTTACACCCTATGACCAAAAAAACGTCAAGGATCCCTAATTTGAGGTCGTTATAGTAAATTTTTTAACCGTTTTTATGCTATGGCTTCCCAAATACCACCCCTGCTGCTCAGCAAGGTACCATAAAATGGCCTCTGGTATGCTCCAGGTTGCGTCTAGCCTCGATTATGTGATCGTATCTCGTGCAGCCCATCAGCGCGGTCAAAATGATGTTATGCGGAACTCCGTATGTCAAAAATTAAGCTTTTTATGCCTATTCTTGGGTCAAATTTAACACTTTTAAAACACGGGGGTGCCGATTTATACCGGTTATTAAATGGAAACGACGCGGCCATAAACGGTAGCTATTTATATCGATAGTTTAGCATGGGGGAAGTGTTATGCAAAAAAATTCACAACACCCTTTGCCAGATATGTTAGAATGCCGGAAGTAGCTGGTGGTCGGGGGGGGGGGTAAAAATGTGAGATGGCCAATTCGACCGTGTTTAACCAGCATAGTTAACTTGAAATCGGTATGTAAGATATTCTATATATACCACAATTTCCACTATGAGGTGTACAAAATGGCAGCCCATATCAACTGCCAGTGTACATACCTGAGACCATGGTTGGGGGGGTAAATTTGGAATTTTTTCAAAAAATAATTTTGCGACATGACGTCGAAATGTATTGCCACAATGTACTATGAACCAAAAGCGTGAAATTTCCTCGAAATAACATTATATGTTCGATTTTTCCACATTTTGGTGGTGTTCGGGGGTGGGTAAAAGCCCGAGATCAACAGGTCGGGCGCGAGATAGAGCTCAGGTTGTTTCACCATTCGCTTCGTGATTGGAAAAAACCATAACAGACAAATTAATTGACTTCTACTGACTTCACCATACCCCTAACTAGCAACTGTCCGGGGGGGTAATTAAATGTGCTAAAATCGACCTTTTAACCCTAGCGCTGGGGTAAGAAACAGCAAGCACCTGGGTTAATATTTTTTGAAAAGGCACCCAGGGGACAGGTATGATAATGATCAACGTTTATGTACCATGCATAAGTAACGAGCAATGACCAAAAAAAGAATTTGGTCGGGGGGGGGGGGGTAAAACTGGGGTCCATGCCATATCCACAGCTGTCACTCTCCATGATTGGAGTAGATTTGAAAACCGCGCAATTAAAAATGTTGTGTAGACCTTACTAATCCTGCATAGAAAAGAATTTGGGCCATAACTTTGAACACGGAGCCACCACACTACCCGAAAAAAAGAGGTCGTAAAATTAGTCATTACGATTTTTGTCAATTTGGGACTTATATGGATGTTCAGCCTCTTACGGCGTGCGTGAAGCCGAAAATTTTTTTTGTTTGAACTAGCTAACTAATGACGCTTCCTAGCGTAAATAACATTTTTACCAGTTCCCTGCGCGTTTATGTGTAATTGGCCAAAATACCCAGTTTTACCCCCCGACCAAAAGGACATCGTAGCGTGTAATGACCCTACATGCCGATGCCTCTTTTTGTTTTTCGATTAAGGCTCTGGTTTTGGATTTATGGGGTTTGAGGTATGGCACCCTCATGCTTTCTCGAGCCCAAAATTTGAAAATTTGTTCTGACGTCTTGGGTAGCTGATAAGTTGAACCTGATGGGAAACTCATTGCCAGTGTTAGTTTTGTTGTAACTTGTGCTGGTATTGTGTGATGTGCACATGTAGCATATCGACGAATGCTATCGAGAGCTGATTTGATGTGCACGCAAAAGGCGTAGGTGTACCTATGCTGCACTACGTTGTGCAATTCCGATAGAGTTACTAGTATATTAAGGGTATGTGTTGATCATTTACAGCATATAATTTAAAACGGCATTTTACTATTCACAAGATTATAGAAAAATTCTATTTTACTTTGATTGTTTTGGATGTTATGTGGCTGTAGCGCATTAAGTATAGACACACAGGACGCACATAAATTCCTACAGTTGCACCTTATTAAACATTCCCAAACCCTCAATCGCCGCGGTAGCATTATAATTACAGCTCCGTTGGAAAAATTAAAAAATGGAATATCTTTGTCGCCAACGTGGAATACTTCTAGTTGGCTGCAGCGTCTCTGGGTCGTATGCACATTGGTGCCTTAAAATAACATATTTAACGTGTTACATAATTTCATCGGTCACATGCAGTTAGGAAAAAATTTGTTACTTCAAAATTTTGAAAACAACTTTTTGGGGGTATTTTTTAATTTTGGGCCCATAAGTTGAAAACGGCTGCTCGGGCAAAATATTATACAACTGCATAACAATAAAGACTTACAGCTCGCTGAAAGCATGGAAAACATTTATCGATCCAACAACTTCGTGAAGACTTGAACTATCGGATGTCTTCATATCACCAAAATGACACTACTAATACCACCCGATCGCAGTTTTTGAATTTTTAGTCAGAAAATGTTACACAGCAGAGCTTACCCTTGCGCTATAATCACGCGTATAACAAAAAATTCGAAGATCAATCAATGTGTTGACGAGTTATGATTGTTACAGTACAGAGATAGAAATATTATGAACTGTTACGTACTTCCTCTGTTTAAAACTAAAGTTTTAGAAATGCTAAATGCCACACTGGTTTGACACACTTGCAAGGAAATTATTTCCCTCTGTGATTATGGTGCATAATGAACTGTTACGTATTTCCTTTGTATAAAACTAAAGTATTATAAATGCTAAATTCCACCCAGGTTTGTTATACTTGCAAGGAAATTATTTCCCTCTGTGTTTATGGTTCGATATGATATGATTTGAAGATATTATCAGCTGTACTGATCTATACAAACGGTGTTGCCTTTAAACGTCATAGATATTATCATCATAATACATACGTACTCAAGTCACTTCGTCTATTCTGAAACTATTAATAGGCTGACATTTTTCAGAAAAATGGAAAATGGTACAGAAAAGCACCACAATTTGGAAGAACTGTATTAAATGCAGCACGAAAAAATTATATATTTGTGTAGCATTTATTTACCTTTAAGCTCTGAACGACTAGAACAATTTAACTTAAATTCTGACACCACCCCAGCGACTTACGTTATTAGTACAGTTTATATGCTGTGTATGTTATGGGTACTTTCTATTCGTGTTGTTAAAATGACGAAATACAGTACACTCCACAATTGACTGTCTCTTTACGAGCGAGCGAATAACGAGTAAATTATAATAAAATTTTATTTTTTCATTAGTACTTTGCGAGCGAGTTGTGGCAATTGCTATCGTATTAAACATCATATAATACAAAATCTATTTTCGTGGTCCACACTTATGGTATACATTTGTATAACTGGACCAACATGAGCAATGTTCAGCGCATGAGTACTTTGTGTGAAAGTTCGTTTTATATTCTAGCTGATTATTTTTTGTCAAAATTTTAGCACCGTAGCATATTATGCGATCATCATCGTTCAGGTAAAATTAAAAATTTAGAGCTATTCACAGACAGATTCTGGTAAAGTACTTTTGTGTCTAAAATTTGATGTGAATATTTTTCGATAACTATTTTCTGGACAAAGTGGATGACGTAGAGTCGTTTTCTCACGGGAACATAATGAATATTTAACATGTTCTCCTGTCTCTATTGTTACTTTTTAGGCACTGATGATCCATGGAATTTTGACCCATTAAGAAATCAGCTATCGTCTGGTGGACCATCGGGCAGCATTGGAACTCGATCTGCTAGCGCTGGAGCAGCCCAGTCAGTTAACAACGGCGAAGTGTTGACGGCAGCTAACGCTACTAGTGCCCAACGAGCTAATTTAAAAACACCGGAGACGTTTCTTGGTGAAAACTCTGGCTTGGTTAATCTAGATAATTTAATGGGAGCAAGTAGCACAATTGCCGGGGCAAAAGGTGAGACCTTCATTGTGATTTAAGTTGTATATATTACTTTTATATTGTGTAAAATAACCTCGCTGTTGTGTTGCAGTCATTCCAGTAAGTTATTGAATGCAATATTCTATCGAATTTGTATTACATGGATGAATATTTATCGGTATGATAGTTTTTGCCTTTAACAGTTGATATATATTCTACCATTAGCTTCGTGTACAAAGGGATGTAGTAGTGGGCACCGTTCCAAGTTGAGATTGACAAAATAATATTTTAGCGAACGATCTTCTAACGTATTTTGTTAAACGGTTTTCCCTTTTTAACCCTTGATTTTTAGGCCGATAACGAAATAAACCATATCTCCGTTGTTATCTTCACTAAAATTATCTGTGTCACTGTTAGAAAATGACAGTGCACCAAATGTAGTATCTACTCTGACCACTGCAGTGAGGGTCAGTCTTTGTGCCACCATTAAAGGCTGTACTGGGTACGGCAGTGTGCTGTGAACAGTATTCAACATCTATAGCTCAAAATCGTGTCATCCTACGAGCTTCTGTAAATATTGATTGACCCCGGAAAAGGGGATTAAATTCGAGAAAAATTGAAGCCCCTAAAGGCAATTAAAATCTAAATTAATTCGTTTGATTTGGGACCGCTACGGTTTGCGGTAGTCGTCCCAATCCTAAAATTTATTTGGATTTTGAATAAAAAACGCACACATAAAATAAAATCCTGATTGGCTAGCGATGAAAAGTAACAGAAAAGACGTCGAGGTCGGACGTGCCTATCGGATTTCTCGAATCGTTTGACTTCGGCAGTCTTCGGTCGGTTGTCGACCGGCTGTGTGGCTTAAGTGTATTGTGCTGTTTTTCGCTCTTACTTTTGCTTACGACTTTCCCTTTAACGGATGGTCGGATGTTTGGCATTGGTACGGCTTGATCGGACAAAGACTGGAATCGACGTACGGAAGTGTGTAGTACGATTATAATGAAGCGGTAAAGGTATGAGCATCGTTAGATCTTTACAGAGATGATTAGCACAGTATGTTGATCATCCGTTATGTTTACCTGTTTAGAAACCGTCGAAACTCGCGGTTTGTTCCGGTCTGTCCGTCACAAAAAATTTGGAGATCCCCTTCGAGATTGAGCCCTGGCGCCTTAAAATTATAAGTCTAAGTCGTTATGATTCCCCACGGTAATCCCTGTTTAGGACACAAAATATCCGGTAATCCCTGTTTAGGACACAAAATATCCGCGAAGCTTGCGGAAGAATCTTTACGTGACTACCGAATTGAGATTAAGGAACAGGAAAAGATTGTTGAGTTGACCATGGTTAAATAACAGTCATTTGATATAAGTTTTGCAATAGCCATAACCGATCCTTGCATATCTTTCGTGTATTTGAGCGTTGATAGTCCACGATTTTCACCCTAGTTTCAGTTGTTTCCACCATTACTTTGATGATTATATCCTGTGCCGGATCTGCACATTGGGTCAATCGGCTTCAAAAGCACATAGTCACAACTTTGCAAAATATAATTCTCTCCAGGAATTTTTTACATTCTTCATAAAGACAGCTGGAACAATAGGACTTAGTCACAACTTTGCAAAATATAATTCTCTCCAGGAATTTCGTTACATTCTTCACAAAGACAGCTGGAACAATAGGAATTTTAGCTAAAACTCTTTGATCGAGAAAATTCGGCCGGGTTCTTGAGGAAAATAGGTTAACGACACGATGCTACCATCTTAAACATGCTCGAGTATAAGTACAAAAATTGGTAAGATATTGACAGAATAATTCGGACAGAAGAATTGACAGAAGGATTTAATTATTAATGAAATCTCTGGATATGGCAAAACGAATTGGGGATCCCATTTTCGCCTGATTCTTTAGCTTTGGTAGGTTTCCTATCCAACACAAGCGATATCGCTTCGCAGCGATTAAGAGGAACCACATTCAGTCATAATGACTCCCCTATGAAATTAGCTCGGATATACAAAACGTAGGAATAAGTTAAGAAGGCTGAGTAATAAAATAACGGTTATGTTCGTGTAAATTTTGGGGACATTCCCATAGTAGGTCGTTGCCTTGGTGCGACCTGCCAGGAACCTAGCTGACTCCTCGTTTTCGATAAAGGAAGACTTAGGGATATAATCACTATGCCGAATAAAATACACATTGGCCGAGCCGGGCTAAAATTTTGACCACTCTTTTATATACTTGTCCCGCATGGGCCGCCCCACCTTCAAGAACAGCGTTGGAACCGAGGTTTGTCATTAAGAGTACGAATGAAAATGAAGACGAATGCATACTACACATCTGAACCTCGAGATCACTACAAATGTGCAGGACAGCTGAACCGTTATAGGAATGGACAACCATTCGTTTGTTAGATAGGGGATCGTCGTAAATTTCCAAAAATTTGGGTGTTTCCGTATGTAATTAATAAGCGGACCAATGCGTATGTACATTAGATTAGGACAGCGAAGTAGATTACTATGATTCTATATCTCTTATATCAGAGCGAGATCCGGTAGAATTGCATCTCAATTTACAATATGATTACGTGTTCCAATTTTGTAATAAAACGTCGACATTGTTATTTTCCCGAGATGGTTTTGTCTGTTTTATCTCCAAGAAATGGTCGTACGTAAGCGCAGTCTGCCAAAAAGATTTCTAGTTTTTTGAATTCG
>JASANE010028741.1:0-11535 GCA_030248225.1 Trileptium ribeirensis | reverse complement strand
ATCGCTACATTGGAAGTCGTTTTTATTCAATTTAGTTGTCTTAAAAGCTGAAGTAAAATGTGGAATTTGCCCTAGAAAATAAATGCATCGTTGCTTCCCTACTTAATATCCTGATATGGTCCGTGCTAGAGCATGGTAGCCTATGTGGCCCCCCACAGGGTTCCGACAAGCACTGAAAATTTAATGTCGGAAGGTAAACGGCGTTGCCTGTCTTCCTTAACTAATTCACGTTTGAGGACTAACAATTTGTGTAGTATACTTTCAAAGTGACCAAGGGCGCGATGCATGAAGATGTTCTCAGTGGACTTTTCGGGCTAATATGCCATGCGTGTCTGAGTTTCTCGCGATTCTCTCCGCCTATTTGTCTGCTGAGGACGAAGCTCACACAATAATCGCAGAAGGCCGTACACACCAGTGCTTGGGACATTCTCGTCCGCAAGCCATGGCAGGTAGAGCCTGCTCGTCCGATCGGACAAACCACAGAAAATCCCTACCGTTTCGGTGAAAATCAAAACTGTGCTCGGTGCCTATAATACAAAGTTTATTTGAGTAATCAGTGTTTATATTGGGGACGAGTGTTTCCTGTCGGCTATCGAGGCGGACGGGATGAGTTAAGTCGGGAAGGCTTAGTAGTAACTCGCTGCCGTCTCTTCGGTTCGATAGACTAGGGGGCGCAGGGCGTTGAAAAAGGAAAACAGGGTCGGAGCGTGCAGACACCTGCATATTCGCGGACTAGGGGCGGTTATCATTGCTTCGTCTCCATGTTAGCGACTCTTTACCTACGGGTGTGTAAAGCAGGGGCCCTAGAGTACTTCTGAAAGAAACGCTCTTTAAAGAGTACCACCTTAAACGACGATCCTTTACTCGCGGTAACGGACATTAGGCGGGGTTAAGGGAGGAAAGACGGCGGCAAGGCTAGGCTAAACAAGCTCTACTCTGGCAACACCAAAAACACGGTCTGGTTGGTACTCAATACACTACCAGCGATAAGATACTCCTAGGGGTGTCGACTAATTTACCCTAACGGCTCATTCGTGGTAATGCCTACAAGTTGATTCATTCTATCGTCTCAGGTAATTTTGTTTACCAAACAGTGCGACTGACCGAGTGGAGGAGACAAGAGGATGGAGGTAGAATAATTCATCAGATTCTAGACGGTGTGGCATGGTCGTAACGTGAAATAGTACAATGCGATCTCCTGGGCAATGTTCGGGGCCGCCCGCCCGCAGGGGCGAGCCTCGTTATCTAAATTTACTTCGACTCCGCGGCCGATTTCATAGCAGGCATGGTGGGGGTGCGACACACGGGCGGTATGCGCCATGCCGATCGGTTACCCGATCTTATTTCCTATCCTTGGGGTCGTTCTAAGCAACGGGGGCACGGGGCGGTCGGCCCTCGACGCGTCTGCGTCTTTTCTTTTCTCTTTGGTTGCCTTTGTTTTGACTCTCCTTAACATTCATCCTATCGCCTTAATGCACTGCATTATTGCAGTGTCCCGACTGCACTGTTGTGCAGTTGAGTTATCATCGACTTAATAGTCGATGTTTCTATATTCCTATGGCTGAATGGTTAGAACTGAGGATTCTGCAGCGGGCTTGAATTCCCGTGCAGGATCGAATCTGGTAAAGGGCAAGAAGGAAAAAGGAACAGAAATGAAAGCTAGAGCATGGTCATACGTAGTACATAGCCTAACAGGCAACTCAGGATAAATAGTGGAATCAAGCTAAACTCAGCGATCAACTTCAAAGAGAAATCGGGGTTTTGAACTCGCTCGGTTAGGGACCAAAATGGTCCGAGCGGGGGGGGGAATCTTCTGTGTTGGGCTTACCAATTTTTTTGAAGGCGGGAACACAGGGTGTGTCTTCCGCAAGAGAGCAACTACCTAAGACGGCGTTATGGCACGCCCTCGAACAATTTTAGTGATGATAATTGCTCTGGCTTTAGTCCAGATCGTGGACCATGTAACCATGCTATGTCAAACACTGGTAGTCTTAATAGTCCGATCAGAACTATTTTGGGGCAGTGGCCTAACGCCTCATCTGTGAATGGTCAACGCGCAGCATTTTGCACGGCCGGGGGCACCGCCCTCCGGCCTTTTGGGTCGCGCCGACGTCCGGGTAATTACCTAATATTGTTTCGGTCAGTCGTCCTGTTGAAATACGTGTTTAATGGAGATGGCTACCAAATTCGTTTAAAGCAGTGCAATGGTCTTGCCACTCTCAGCATCGTGAAGAAATAAGTCTAGAAATCAAGCCGAGACAATTTAGTAACGTCGCGTCTCCCGAATAGCAAACACCTTAATCTCACGCTAAAGTTCCTAGAATTTGTTTAGTCTTTTGCATGCCGAAATTTTCTTAGCTCATTCTGATAAACAAATTTGGAGGCTTCCTAAAGCCCAATGGACGCTAGTCCCCCGTTCCTAACTGCTAAGTCTGTTCGAGCCCAAACACGGCATAAGCATAGAACGGTCGACTAAGCTGTAAAATTGTAAACCATAACTGAGAGCAATGAAACAAGTCCCTACTGCTGCAACTTTAGTTGGGAAGTTTTACCGTGGTCGGCTCAGCAAATTTCGTCAACCCTACCTCGAATGCGGCAAGCCATGTAAAACGAGGACGAGAGGCGTTCATTTTGATTTGTCGTGCCTACGACCACGGGGAATCAGAAAGACTTCGACTTGGCTAGAGAGTCTTCGCAGTGCTCTGTGAACGCGTACCCTAAATCGCCTCGTGTTTTCACCTCGGAGCTCGATGCTAGGTATTAATTCCGGTTGGGTTTGTGTGTAGCATTTCGGCGGGAAAAAGGGTTGGTTCAACCTCAAATGTCACCAAGTCTGCCTACAGAAAAGTAATGTGCTACATTCACGGGGTGCCTAATTGAACGACCTGTCACTAGTAGTTTTAACAGGGAAACTAAACCCTGCAGGTATTATTCCTTCCTCATACTTACAACCTTTGATCCGTGGGGCAGCAATCGCTAAAGCCCCTTCGCGAGGCTCGTGCCTACGCGGCAATCGTCCACCATCCATCGATACGAAGCGAAAAACGGAAACCGAAAAACAGAGCAGTTGGAAAACTATGAGCGTACAAAACAACATATCAAATGCGTCGGACCCGGTCAGTAAAGTTTACCGAACTCCGCACTGCCGAAGTCAGACTGATTCCAAGAGTCGTCGCCTCAAAATTTCTGCCTATATATTAGGATAGCGATTTTGTCGCTATCCAGTCGCTGATGATTTCTTGACGCCCACTTTTTTTGGGTTTTTTCTTTGGCGTCCAATTGGGGACACTTCCTGAAATTCAAATTTGACAGCTACCGTAAACCATCATTGTACTTAGGGAAAGTCGGCTTCAATCGAACTTGCCGACATCAAACTTGAACCCTCCGAGTACTCGGAGGTCAGCCATCTGCGATTTCAGCCCACGTTTTCCCATGAAACGTGAGCTCTTAAGCCTTAACATCCCGCAATTAGTGCCGGATGTGCGTTGAAATTTGAGTCGCAACGCATCTCTACTTGAACGATTTCCTTTCCCAGATTGATTGGGTCAACATTGTCGACTTCCGGGACACTTGATTTCAAATTTGTTTGTTCTTTTTTCTTTGTTCGGGCCGTCAACTCATCGTCCCAGAAGCCCACGGGAGGGCCCTAAACACACACCCTTTCCTTCTTACTAGTCGATGTCCAGTCCGTCCGGAAAACTTACAAATTTAGCGAGTCTTAGTACGTGGTGTCCTCGTCCGTTTCCGTTTTTTCATGTTCTTATATACGTATATACATATATATCTATATATACATATATATACACATGTACTACACACAATACACACGACACACAGAGGCGGCCCGAGCGACAGAAAGGTCTCTCGAGTACACACACAACACACACAGCACAGCAACAACTACCGACCAAAGAGGTCGGTTAGAGAAAGCGGCAAAAGAAAACAACAAAAGGAAAGGATGCCGAGGTTACGGCGAGAAAGAGAAGGGACGCGGGCGTTCAATGGGACAGGGGAAGCCCGGGGAATTTTCGAGGGGCTATGGTGAGATTCGGTCCCAGGACGAAGAACGGGGCTGATTGATGCCAAACACGAGGGGATGGACGTAATGGCGGGTCGGGACCCACACATGGGTTCCGATGTGTATAAGTATGAGGGGCTTTAGCGGGCTATCCCGCGTTAACGGTTGGGCGGAGCGACGCCCGCCGGGTATCGTTGGGCTCGCCGTCGGGTGATGGTGATACCCTGGCCCGAACGGCAGGGCAAAAAGGTGCTAAAATCATAACGATTAGGCAGACTGGCGGCGAAGGTAGGGACGCCTTCGTCGGCCGTCCCGTGTTAACGGGGCGGCTAGCAGTGACCCGACGGGTACTATTGGATGATGTCTCGACGAGACGAACACAATGAGGGGCGGTTCGCCCGTTTTGGAGTTAAGAGGGAAATCTCAGATTATCTGCGCCCACTAGTGGTTGGCGGCAGAAATTGGGGCACCGTTGAGTGACTACAACAGGTTAGTGGGGAATCGGACGAAGGTCCGGTGCACGTCGTTGGACTTGTATAGTCACGATGAACAAAACGGTTTTTCATGTGCCTTCACTCACGCATGCACCGGTTCAGAAATGGGGTGGGGCGACGAGGATGTAGGAGGGTGGGGGCTTGCATCAGTCGTATGTTACAACGGGGTAATAGGAAAAAGGGGCGGTTTTACCTGAAATATGCGCAAGGAAGGGCCTTCACGGCTATGAGTGAAGGCACAGGGGCCTTGTAATCGTACGCAGTCGGCTAAGAGACACATACACACACATATATATAATATGTTATAAGTATATGGAAAGTAATAGTCCTGTTTCTGTCTTGACAACCCAACTTAGCGTGAGTGGCGACGGTCGTTTCGAATTAAGAGCGGGGTTTTGGTAGGGTCCGCGGCAGTTTGATCTCCAGCAATAGTCCTCAAAATGCTCTACCGACATGCTTAATTTCCGGGATCATGGTACACTAGACGGTTACGGCAGTCAAATTAACCCGACATCCGTCGTCCTTTGTAATCCCGAATGCTACCGTACGTGTAATTCAGCTTGTTGCGACTTGTTGTTCCCCGTGACCATTGCTTAGTATACAGCTGAAACTAGGTAAACTTTATATTTTTAATTTCTATTTTCACAAACTTGTTAATATGAGCGTGCAGCCAGGGGCCTCCTATTCCCGGACGGTCCTAACCGTTAAAGTTTTAACGTATGGTGACGAATCGTTGGGTTCTGTGTGATCCCCGTTTTCTATCGGTACGGGGCTTAATATTCAGCCTCACAAATCGGTTGAGACAGCACAATTCTCACTATTTCGTCCAAATCGTCTCGCATAACACTCGTGCCGGTAATCAGACAAGAACTCGACAAATAAAGGTAAAAAAGATAATCAAATTATAGCATTCGGAATCAAATGATAAAAAACGGATCAAATTGTAGCATACGGCATCAAATGATAAAAACGGATCAAATTATAGTATACGGCATCAAATGATAAAAACGGATCAAATTTTTAGCATAAGGCATCAAATGATAAAAAAACTGATCAAATTATGGCATACGGCATCAGATGATAAAAACGGGTCAAATTATAGCATACGGCATCAAATGATAAAAACAAAGGATAAAAAGGTGGCATAATTACGCAAAACAATGTTGCCCCCGGCCCGCGGCATCAGACATTGTCCTTCCTATCCCCCAAATGAGTTCTTTGGTGTTCCTGAATAATTTTGACACCGAAATCAAGGAAAATACGCGTAACGGGCCGGAACGGTCCTCTTACATCTCATATTTTTAAATAGAAATTTTTCGGACTTAATTATACGGGTCTGGAAAAAGTTGTTCCTACTGGCGCCCCATTGATCAGTGAAATTGCCGCCTATATCGGGTTCCCCACCGGCTAGGGTCCCTTCAAAAAGAAAGATATGCAGTGTGACGAATGCTCTTTGACCCAATAATAAGTTAAACTATATATATACAGATAGTATAATACAATATGGTACACGAAAAGTTGTTTTTTTGTTTAATTTATTCCATTATCGGAGTATCTTATTGGCGGGTGTTCGTCGCACCTTTATGTTCATTGAATTGAGGCTACCCGCCATTCTTTTGAAGATTAAAAGTCAAGGAGTTCTTAATGTCTTAAGTCAAAGCTAACACGAATCCTTTAAATGGTGACCCTAGGTTCCTAACAAGGAAAGTCGTCTTCTTATATTTTAATGACTTTTTACATATTCTTGAAAGAGAAGACAGCCCTTCAGAAGGGGTGCACGTTTTGAATTTAAAACGATTTCTTCTGATTAAACCCCTGGTGCCACGGCAAATTGGGCAATGGCGCCAGTGTAAAAAATTGAAATTTTCTTCACTTCACTTTAATGAACACCACACTAACAAAATAAAAACACACCCACGCTTTTCCCAGTCCTGTATTTTAACATGCAGTTCTTCTTTCAATTATGCTAAACAGTAAGCTCTCCATCATCGTTCTACAGTTCTCAATGTTCCCCACGAAGAACGTTCGATTTAATATCGACCACGTTTAGCCTCTTGATTACGACAGGCTGAAAGGCTCAAATGTGCGCCATTCAGCATTGGCGATGAAGCTCGAGGCTCCAATCGTTGGTGATGTTTACCATTTCGTCTACTGCGATCCGGTGGTTCCGCAAACCGCTTATCACCTCGATGCTGGACTGGAATCACTTCAGACCGCAATTTTGATTCTGCTGGACGTGATGACGGTCCAGATTGTTCAAGCTTGCTGTTGCGCGATGAATCAAAGACAACACGTTGAAAACCGAATTTGGCGTTTTGTTCAGCGTGTATCGAACAAACATCATTCCGTCAAGGAATTGGCACCACGTTTTCCATAGAAGGCGGAGGCCGAGATGGTTGATGTGTATCTCACGATGCCACTGCCTCGAATTCTTGCCGGCGACGTTGAACAAGCTGTAATTTAGCAGCTCTTTGCGTAGTAGAAATGGATCTCCGAGACGATCCCTGTTGACGCACATGACTTGAGTGCCCAGAAGTTGACTTTCCATGTACTGCACGTGTCGGTGGCTGTCACGGTTAGCAATGGAGTGGTCGAATGAACAGCAAAATAAAACTGATGGTTTGTCGCGTATTGCCGCTTCAGTCACAAATGCAGTTTTAAGTCGTTGCCATTCTTCATCCCTCTGAGTAAACTCGTACCCGCGCCTAACCGAACAGTTAATGCTACAGTAAATGACAATCCAGTTATAGTTGGACAGTTGAAACTTTCCGCTTGTTAACACATTGACCATTTCTCCATACTTTCCACCGCTGACTGGAATGACGTCGCCACCAGCACTTATTTCGTTCATGAGCCGTGCTTGGCTGTCGCTTAAAGCAACAAGGACCTAGGCTCTGACGGTTTGAACATGCCCAATTCGTCATTAATTCGTCGAACAAAGGATTATCGATGTGCCGATTTAAACGCAACAGCGACACCGTTTCCTTCAATAGTCGGCATAGACGTTGACCCCTGGCATGTCGTCCTGTTTCCAGCTACCATATCGACACCCCAATGTGAAGATGTCTTCATAATGGCTAGGATGCACTCGGAATTCGACGGCATCCGGATCAGTGACCGGGTTCAACGCTTCTTCTAAAGCCGCGCGGAATGGATTTGACGGAATTTGTACCTGATGAAGTATGACTGCGCGCATAATTTCGCCAGATTTGCAAACGAAATTGACGTTTTCACGCTTAATTGCTTTGTCAGCAAACGGAATGATACGCTCGGGGTTCCACATCATCGATACATCTGACAGCAACTGATGAGCCGCGTCGTGCTCGCCATGGTGAAGTAGCCTGACATATTGGAAGCCTTGCCGGAGAGACGTGATGTTGACATTTTTGTGCTTTAGTCGCTGAGAATACGTGTGTGTTGGGCTAATGGGATGTCCCGGAACGACGTCAATGATTGATGGCATAGCTAAATGTAAATGTCACAGTTGTAGGCACTATTAAGGAACCGACACATAACGTTCATACACAAATTTTAAACAAATTTTTTTTTCTTTTTAAGAATATTTAAGGCTTGGACATCATTGGCAACCCACTAAGTAATTCCACGATACAGTATAAACGTTTGAATGCCCGATTTAAATATTAAACTTGAAACTTGATAGATTTATTAAGCACGGCTGTTCTTGCACAGCCAATGCTTCGAGTAGCTTGAATTTAGAATCAAGCAACTCCGTGGACTGGTTTGTTATAAATTGGATAACATTTTCCTGGTTACCTCAGCCGCATGTTGAGCAGCTTTTCGAGGTTGTGTCAACGAAGTACAAACTGTTGACAACTGCTGAAGTCCCGGTTGGCACCCACGCATCATCCTTCGTCTGAACCACGTCCATGTTACCACCTGCTTCGATTGGATACAGTAACTTCACTGGTCGAACGACGTGGTTTCCGGACGGTAAGTGCACTTCCACGGCTATTACTGCTCCGTCGTCAGACCCCATTAATTTCGTGATTACCCCGGTTTTCCAGGAACACCGAGGAAGATTATCTTTGAGCAGCACCACCACCCCAACTTTCGGAGTTAGAAATCTAGCATTGCGCGTTGTGACTGGCTTATGGAACTCACTCAATGCAACAAGGTAGTTCGTTCTCCAAGTGTCCCAAAACTGTTTCAACAAGCTTTGGCCCGTTCGCGAGTGAGCCGACAACTCACCTGGCTTGTCGGACGGAGTGAATTGTTCACCAGAACCATCGGGAAAACACTTTGAATAACGGAACAATAAATCAAGTCGCGTCAACACAGTATCACTTTGATCATCTTCAAGATAGACCAACGGTCGACTGTTGACTACGCAGGCGACTTCGTAGCACAGTGTCGAAAGTTCAACAGCTGTGACCAGCCACTGTCCCAACGATTTCTTGAGGGCTTCTTTGACTGTAGCAACTAGGCGTTGGTAAAATCCCCCCATCCATGGAGCCAGTTCCACGGTGAACTTCCACGTGATTCCCTGAGTGGACAGTTGGTCGGAAACGTTGGCGTCCTCCTGTAACTGCCGGAACATCTTCTGGAGCAGGCGATCGGCACTGTGAAACTGCCGTGCGTTGTTGCTGACCAATAACTCTGGTTTGCCACACATGGCAGAAAATCTTTGCAGACTAAGTAAAAAATCGGTAGCAGGCAGGCTATCGACGATTTGTAGATGCATCGCTCGGGTGACAGCGCACGTAGAAAGCACTATCCAGCATTTTCGAGACTTCGGCAGATCCCGCACGAATAATGGCCCGATGTAGTCAACACCAGTACATTCAAACGGGCGACGGATCGAAGACCTGAAACTGGGTAAGGCGGGTGGCTGAGGCGTAACAAATGATCCGCCTTTGTGAATTCGACATACTTGACACTGGAGCAGCACACTTTTCCCCACGGATCGTCCGTTCGGGATCCAGTATCGCTCACGGAGTACTGCAAGCGCGTGTTTGACACCAAAATGTAAAGCTTAGACATGGCAATCTCTGACTATCAAGTTGACGAAAAAACCCGTCTTCGACAGCAGAATAGGGTATTTCGCATCATCAGATAGGTCGTCAGATGACCGAAAACGCCCTCGACAGCGTATTGATTCGTCCGCGGCGGTAAACAAACCGAGCTGTTGCGAGATGTTCCGCCAATTTGAATCTCGTTTGTCTACCGGAAGGGTTGGTAGACACTGTTTCTGGTTACGTAAGATCCAAAAATGAAACGCTGCATTGATTTCTGGTACGGTTATGGCCTTGGACATCACCATTTTGCCCCGCAGTCGTTGAATAGCGCGACGAATCATCACGGTTACACGTAGTAGTCGGTTCAGTGAAGAATAACTGGACAAGTTGAATAGAGGATCCCTCTGTTGCGAACAGCTGTTTACTACAAGTTGCATTTGTACTTCTTCCGTGGTATTAGCGGATAACTGCGGGGAGCCCTCAACACTAGATTCGGACGTTATAGGCCACGTCTCCGCTTCATTAATGAGCCATGGAGGGTCTTTTCACCAGAGCATGGAAAATTTTAATTCTTCAAAGCGTACTCCTCTAGAAGCAATTTCAGCGGGATTTTGGCTGCTCGGAACATATCGTTGTTGGTGATTCTCATTTTCAACAAAGACAATGGATACCTTTGTTCGACGAAGCCAACTGAGCACACATGATGAAACGGTCCACACCACTCTAGACCGGATCGGCAGATAGATGTTTCGCGACGAAGGCCAGCAGCCGATTACCAATCAATACTGCACAGAGTTCCAGCTTCGAAATTGTCAACGGTTTGATTGCAGCGACACGGCTTTTGGAAAACAATAAATTTGTTGTTGTTTTTTGGCCATTCGACGACCTCAGGTAAACACAGGCAGCGTACGCCTTCACTGAGGCATCACAGAAGGCATGGAGTTCATGAACCAAGTCTTCCGTGCTTCCAAAGGCGCTGAAGATGTATCGTGGGAGAGAGTGACCGCTAATGCTTTCAACTTTCAGGATCGCTCAGCTCTTGATCCCAAGCAACCTTCGCTTTCCAAAGCTGTTGCACCAGAATTTTACCGCAAACCGTCACAGCAGAATACCAACCACATGTGTCGTAGAGGGAAGTTAAACAATGTAGGATGTTTCGTTTTGATATAGCCTGGACCATTGTCGATGAACAGGTAGTGGCTATTGTATCCTTCTCAAAGTTCTATTTTAGTCCTAGCCTGAAGGATTACGGCTCTTCCCTCGTGTTTCAGCAGATATCACCGAATTACCATAAGGATGATTGGTGTAGAATTGTCGAAGATTCATCGACATCGACGAAAACAGTGATCTCAACTCCTCGTAGTATGCTGCCAATTCGAACAATGTTTCACATCCACCCAAGACGTTGTCCATGTTGGTATTCATCATGATACTACGTGAGACTTCAGTATCCATGGTTTTCATGTGATGGATAATCACAGCAGCGAGCAGGAAGGGGCTAGCGGTTGCGCCGAAGAGAACCCGGCAATAACGGTATTGCACTAGGTTTTGAGGACAAATTGCTTTGTCCGCTTCTCTCAGCCAGAGAAAGCGAGTGCAGTCACGGTGCTCGGACTGCAGGCCAATTTGTAAAAATGCCTTTTCGACATCGCTGGAGATCGCAAATTTCGGTAGCCGGAATCGAAGCAGAAGACCGCAAAGGTCGTTGAGGAACACCGGACCGCGGAACATCGATTCATTGAGACTGCACGCTTGCTGGTTGGGCTTAGAGGACGCATCAAAGACGACACGAAGTTTTGTCGCAATAAAGTAATCACGGCATGATGAGGCAAATAATGAACCGGTCGGTCCTTGGGGCGCGGTAGGAGTTTCTTCGATGACCCCTTTTTGCCGTTGTTCTTGGAACACGCCATCATATTGTTGCAGTAACTCTGGTTGTTGCGAATGGTACCAGATAATCGTTTTAGAGCCACGTCGTAATTCCGAGGTAAATCAGGGGGGTTCGTTTTGAACTTCATATCGACCGTTCGAGAATCGAACGGTTCGA
>JASANE010028740.1:0-11062 GCA_030248225.1 Trileptium ribeirensis | reverse complement strand
ACTGGTCACCCAGTGAGTATTGGGAATTAACACTTTGTTTTCATTTTATCAGCTAACTTAACCAGCGAAAATGAACGCTGGTAGCTGTTATTTTATTTGTGATTACAATTTACCAATGTATTTCTTAAACTTCAACACTGCTAAATTTGATAACGGCGATTTAGACTTATAATTTTCAGAAATTTTGTTACGTTTCTGTGCGTTATAGGGCGAACAGCTACAAACATTTTTGGCTTCACCTGTGAGGACGGTCGTGACGGCCAATCTTTTACCAAAATGGGACTAAATTTCCTTAGTCCTACCACGCGGGGCAAGGGTATTCTTTAACAATTGCATGGAGTTGCGAGACTCGTACCGTTGTGTTTATTCGCGGCTCGGGGTTGGTAAGGGCTCGCCAAACCCGAACTATCATTCCTATAATAAGTATATACTCAGGTGCGCAAAAATCAGTAACTCTCTTCCAAAATCAACCTAATCATGAACAGTTGCGCACTGTCGTAGATATATACTCATGGAGATGAAGATACGTACAAAAATACCGCAAATTACAACGACAATCATAGAAATGGCATCGAAAGCACAAAGTAATGGCTTCAATGGCGTTACCAATCGACGAGGGTACAACAAAATTAATACGATCATGGCAATAAAATTAAATGGTAACAACAGTGCAAGTCGAATGTAAAGAATCATTAAAATCATAGCATCAATTTTACGCGTGAATAATGGTATAAATATGGGTCAAGTATATATTCTATAGAACTGGCGGTACATACAAAACTGCTATATATAACGATCAATATACTCAAGGTACGGCAATACGAATCAGATATCCCAATGAGTGTCTTTATGGCAAAACGAAAGGTTATATTACCATCAAAACAACAACAATATGGTATTTTGTGAGCATGTTACAATAATGACATCAACCCGTTGTGATCATGAAAATGCCGGAAGTACAGACCGAAGTACTAGAAAATATATGCAAACATATAGTGAGGGTGCCTGGCATTGCGATCCCTAGTTTGCGGTCCGTATCGACTATCAGTAGGGCGATCACCTAGTCTCGTGCGGCAGGTTTCATGGTACGGGGAAAATCAGTGAGTGATTCGGTTGGTACAACCAGATCATTGACTCCGGGTCTGTTCCAAATATATATACCGGTGCGAGGGAAAATGGTTTATTTTCTTTCGGAGCCATATTCGTTGGGGAATCAATTTCGCAGGCTACTTGTAGCTAAAATTCGTAAATGTTGTCCATTGAGCTGTGGCCAGGATTAATCTATCTCGTAACGAACCAGCATGAATCTGTTACACATAATTACTGATTCATTTTAATTTGCATTCGACCCAGGCTACTGTGCCTTTGAACGAATTTCTAAATAAAGCTAAAACAGTACGTTATATCTGTACAATAAAACAGTAAGATTATAATTACTTTCGGCAGTCTGATCGGGAAGTGACATGTCAATATTTTCCTCTAAAAATACATTATAAAATATAAACATCCATCAATACTATGAAAACAGTTGCGAACAAAAATCTAGATACAGACTAAAATAATTCACGCCATCCAACGAAACTAATGATGAGCAAATACATATTCGAATACCACTTCCAAACCAAGATTCCCGGGGGTTTGCAATTTCAATTTTCCCTGTTTCGAGACAGTGAATTCCCTGTTACCAACAGAATCTTACGACAAGTTTATACAGATATAAATATGTAAGCATAACACTAGTTATTTCGAAACTTTCTGAAATAGTTCTCAGTTTGCCTCCTGATGTCGCACATACTACGAGGTGAAATAAATATCTTACTTTAAAACAGCTACAATATTGCAGTACCACACATTTCTACATGACTAATAACTCTATCGAGATTGCAGAACGTAGGGAAGCATAGGTACAACTACGCCTACGCCTTTTGCGTGCCCATCAAATCAGCTCTCGATAGCATTCGTAGATATGCTATATGTGGACATCACACAATACCTATATGTGGACATCACACAATACCAGCACAAGTTACAACAAAACTAACACCGGTAATGAGTTTCCCATGCCACAAAATCCCCAGGTGCAACTTATCAGCCGCCCAACACGTCAGAACAAATCTTCAAATTTTGGGTCGAGGAACGACGAGGGTACCTCAAACCCCATAACTCCAGAACCGGAGCCTTAATCGAAAAACAAAAACGAGGCATCGGCATTTATCATTTTATGAAATAAAACTAACCAGAGAAAAAAATTGAAAGTTATGATAACATAAGTTAAAAATAACCTTGCATCCTAGAAGGGTACTAAATGGGGTAACAGCCACCATTTTGACCTCTGACCCCGTACCAAAGGGACGCCATACCCTTGTTCCCATAAAACCATAGGTCGTAGAGTAAAACCAACATCGGCAATGAGTTTCCCAACCCCCAAGTGAAACTTTTCAGCCGCCCAGGACGTAAGAACAAATTGGGACGAAGAACCATGAGGGTGCCATACCTCAAAAACCGGCGCCCTAATCGAAAAACAAAAAAAGAGGCACATGCATTTATCATTTTGCTATGAAATAAAACCAACCAGAGAAATTCGAATGTTAAGATAAAAATAACCATGCTTCCGTGAAGGGTACTAAAACCCTCATTTTGACCTCTGACCCCAAACCATGGGGCGTCATACCCCGTACCCATGGAACCATGGGTCGCAGAGCAAAACCGGCGCCGGCAATGAGTTTCCCATGCCCGAAAACCCCCAAGTAAAACGTATTAGCCGCCCAAGACGTCAGAACAAATTTTCGAATTTTGGGTCGAGGAACCATTGGGGCGCCATACCCCGTACCTCAAAATCCTAAATCCAGAACCAGAGCCTTAATCAAAAAACAAAAAAGAGGTATCGGCATTTATCATTTTACTATGAAATAAAACTATCCAGAGAAAAAAAATCGATAGTTAGGATAAAAATAGCCTTGCTTCCGTGAAGGGTACTAAAATGGGGCCAAAAACCCACATTTTGACCCCTGATCCCGGAACCAGATCCCAATCCAAAAACGCTCGGGGATGTAAATCGGCTATGCCGGTTCGAATGAGCCCAAGATCATGAGAATGTGTTCAGGCGTTCTCGAGTTATGGCCGATCACACACACAGACGGAATTTAAAAGATTTCACGCCTGCAACACAAAATCTCCACTATGTTTCACTATGTTCTGATAATTGGGCAATCAGCCGATCATTATGCTTTTTTGGAGAATCCTATGAACTTATGGTATTAACTGTTAGTAATTGGCTTTGATGGTAAAGAACAAGGCCTGTGCGAAATCTGAGTTTTGGCACTAATATAGTGCTTAACTTTCGTCTTCCCTATGAGATCAATAGGTTTTTCCAAAATCCACTTTGGATGGGTTATTTAAATACGATCTTTGGAGAGGGGCATGCCAGTGAAATTTGGTCCATTCTAAGGCATTGTAGCCATTAAACAGTTCAACATTCCTTTAGTCTAGGCCTATTTTCTAAGAAATCGAAAAATAGTATTACTGCTGTAAGGGTCACAATTTTCAAATGTTATCCATTATTACTATAAATTTGCAATGACAAGCTACTATGCTGGAACAACAGTGTTTATAGTATACTAGGCACCAACCTGACGGCTATCAACGAATTTCCTGAAAAAATGAAAATGAAATTCTCTTCTCGGGGTGGGGGTTAATCAAAACAGTGTTTTTACGGGAGGAAACCGATTTTCTCTATTAACAGGCGCCCCCAGTTCAGTTCTTCCAGGTACTTTCGGGACCGTCTTACAGCTGCAAGTTATGACAATGTACGTCAGTGCTACCATGAAAGACAAAATTATCTATGAACCAAAGGACCTGGAATTTTCAGCCAAAACTACGCGAAATTCCCTATTAATGCTGCACCCCACGCTTGTTACATATATTCTACTGGCTTCCAATCAGATCCGACAATTATGCGTTATAGTATTTTTTAATTGTTTATTGCCATTTATGTCTTCTCCCGAACTTCGGAGTGTTTCGCCTTCTAGTCGGTAATCCTTCGTTGTCGAAGATGATTTTTTAAGGGAATAGTGAAAGTCAGTGTCTGCATGCTTGTCTGTGAGCAGTAAGCCCGGCCGCAGAACGACATCGGCGATCGCAATAGTCACAATTGAATTCGCCTTCTATAACACATACCTGCATACATGCTCATACGGGAGAGGAGGGTTATTCCTCCTCGCGTTGTTGCCGATCACCCCTTGAATTCTGAGAAAATTTTTGGGGAAAATTGTGGGCGGAGGGCGTGGGAATAGACAAAACATACGGTGAAGGTAGGCAGAAGACCTCTCTCCTCCCTCCCCCCACGAAACGCCCCCTATCCGTTCCCGGGGTATCGGAACGACGTCCAGGTATATACGCAAAGCACGGTTGCAACATTTCGACAAAAATATAATAACCTAAGCGGACCGTGGTTAATTACACAGTGAGTGGAGGACCCCAAAATTTCTGTCTTGAAAATTTTTCACTGACTGAAACAATTTTACATATATTTTCATAAATACAAATGCAGATCGAGTGGAGCAAAGTCGCGACCTACAGATTTTTTGCAAATATTTAAGACTTTAGGCAGCAAAAATTTTGAGCTTTGAATAAATATTGGTCTTCCGGAACGTAAAAAAATCTGCGGGAATTGGACGTGAGACTCCTGTTCTATAAAATCTTTAGGACACATGACTACCTAGTAACCGTATGCTTTCCCGTCAGACTCTAAATCAACGTTTCGCAGATATTGAGTCTCTGCGAAACTAGTTATCGGCACGGAAAATTCAACCTGACTTTGAAGCATCCCTACCTTTTCAATAATTCCAATGCATACTATCTACGTGCAAGGACAGACCGGCTAAGATCTTACAAGCAAAAACGAACGATTAGATGGACGTAGTATTTTGCAATCAGCTGCACTTCCTACATTCAATAGTCATTGACTGCAAACGAGGATGCCATGTTTCATATCAATGTTGAGCCTTTACAGAATTACAGGTGTCGTAGCGCGTTTGAAAACAAATAAAGATGGCAAGGTAAGATGGGATACCACCACAAATGCTACGGCGCAGCTGTTTGGAACCCCATAAACAGTTGTCTTAGCGTTCGGCTCAAGGTTTTTTGGGTCCACAGGTGGGTCTAGACAAAATATTTTTACGTAGACCCAAAACATTTTTGCTGGGCTAACGCTGGACCCAGGACAGTTTCGGCTTCGGAGACATATGGTTTTAAACATAATTTTGTTACAAAGTGCAGGCTTTCAGCCGTTCGTGTTTACATGTATATAGTTGCTCGCTGTTGCTTTTATGGATGGCCTTTACCCTTTATCCTGGTTTGGGATACGCAGAGAACCCTGTCTATGTAATTACGTTTCATTATTGTGTAAAAATTCATGAAATTCTGAAGCCAAAAATTGTGTGTCTGAGGCGTTAAGGTCTGTGCCCAAAATAATTTTGCTGGACCCAGGGCCCGTTTTTAAAAAAATCATGGTTGTGCTGAAGAAAAATACCGTGTGGCTGGACACGACGTAAAGCGCACTTTGACAAATGCTGAAGTCGAAAGGCCAATGTGTTATACAGCCAGCTGGCTCTTGCATCAAAAACGTCATCTTATATGGTTTGTTCATGTCACCAGACTCCACAGTTGTCGGTTGTCATGTTTAGTAAAGCTGAAAATTGGAAACGGACGCAATGGTAGTGTAAGAAAACTTGTGTTAGGACATTGTTTGACGATGGTAACGTGACGATGATTGGCAACAAATGCAAGGAATATATCAGCCGCTGAAAAAGAAGGTGGCGCAGTTTCGTGAAAAATCAAGCAACCGATCGCAAGTCATATGTACGCTTGGTCCATGAGGTTGCCTAACCATGCCATGTGGCATGCTCAATCAAACCAAGTACAATCCATCATTTTCAGGTAACTGAGCGATGACTCAATACCCTTTCCGAATGCAGGTTCACTTTTTTGTGCGCTATTTAGCTAAACGATACTCTTATCACACATGTGAGATAAATCACACTGTCTTTGCGAATTTTTAGCAACTTCCGATTTTACATGTTACTGGATCCAATATTCCCTGTTTTGCATGTTAAATTTAGCACTGTAGCGAGAGAGAATTGGACCAGGACATTATCCGAGGAATAGTGATATCTGCAACTGCAAAATTAATTTGTGGTATATAGGATAAAACCTTCAAACCACAACAGTTTCGATACCGCCCTAAAGACACTGCAACGAATTTTCCAATATCTTGCCATGCGAGGTTTTGCAGAAAATGACGTGGATTTTGGAAAAAATCTGATTATATATCATAAAAATTCAGGCACTACTAAATACATATAAGTGGTATATACACAGTGACATTGCATATTTAGGCTCTCCAAATTGGGAGGGAGGTGCGGGGATCCTGAAGTTTTAGGATCCCCGCACCCTTCCCTACAATTTGAAACCTAAATATGCAATGTCACTGTGTACCACTTTTATATGTATTTAGTAGTGCCTAAAATTTTATGATATATAATCAGATTTTTTAAAAATGCATTTCTGCCAAAACCTCGCATGGCGAGATATTTGGAAAACTCGTTGCAGTTTAGCGGTATTGTGAGGCTTGTGGTTTGGAGGTTTTCTGTGCCCACAAATTAATTTTGCAGTTGCCAAATTGTAGCCTCTCCTCGGATAATGCCTGGGTCCGATTCTCTCGCTACAGCGCTAAATTTAAAGTGCAAAACAGGAAACAATCCAGTAACATGTAAAATCGGAAGTTGCTAAAAATTCGCAAAAAGCATGTAGATTTATCTAGCATGTGAGATAAGAGTATCGTTTAGCTAAATAGCGCACAAAAAAGTGAAACTACATTCAAAAGGTATTGAGTCATCGCTCAGTTCTGAAAATGATGGATTGTACTTGGTTTGACTAACATGCCCACATAGTGGTTAGGCGACCCTGGGTGGAGACCAAGCGTACATATGGGTTGCCGATCGGTTGCTTGATTTTTCAGCGAAACTGCGCCACGTTCTGAGGTGATATATTCCTACAGTTTGTTGCAATCATCGTGGCACCCATCGTCAAACAACATGTCCTAACACAGAGTTTTCTTACACTACCATTGCGTCCGTTTCCCTCCTAAACATGACGACCGACAACTGTGACTCTATAGGCATGGGAACAAACCACAGGTGACGTTTTTGATGCATAAGATGTATAACACATTGGCCTTTCGACTTCCGCACATTTGTCAAAAATGTTGCGCTCTTCGTCGTGTCCCCGCCACACATCCTTCTTCGGCGCGACCATAATTTTTTTAAAAACAGGCCTAGGGTGCACAGAAATTATTTTGGGCACAGACCTAACGCCTCAGACACACAATTTTGGCTTCAGAATTTCATGAATTTTTACACAATAATGAAACGTAATTACGAGTCGACGGGGTTCTGCGTCCTCCCCAAACCAGGATAAAAGGTGAACCCCGTCTGAGAGCAACAGCGAGCAATTATATACATGTAAACACGAACGGCTGAAAGCCTGCACTTTGTAACAAAAATTATGTTTAAACCATATGTCCGAAGCCAAAACTCCTGGGTAAGCATTAGCCCCGGCAAAAAATGTTTTGGGTCTACGTAAAAAAATATTTTGTATGAGACCCGAAAAACCTTCAGAGTCTGAGCAACTGTTATGGGGCTCCAACGGCTGCGTCGTGGTGGTATCCCGTTTACCTCCGGTCTTATTTGTTTTCAAACGCGCTGCGCCTGTTAATTCTGTAAAAAGGCTCAACGCTTCAGAATATGAAACATGGCATCCTCGTTTGCAGTCAATGACTATTGAATGTCCAAAAGTACAGTAATTGCAAAATACTACGTCCTGCCTAATCGTTCGTTTTGCTTGTAAGGACTCACCGGTCTGTCCTTGCACGTCAATAGCTATGCATCTGGAATTATTGAAAAGGTAGGGATATTTCGAATTGGTCCTCCGTGCCCAAAATAACTAGTTTTCGCAGAGAATTCCGATATCTCAAAACATTGATTTGAGGACAGACGGGAAAGCAGGTTACTGGTGGTCATGTGTCCTAAAAATTTTATAGAACAGGAGTCTCACGTCCAATTCCGCAGATTTTTACGTTCCGGAAAGCCGAATATATTCAAAGCTCGAACTGTATAAAGTCTACAATATTTCCGAAAAATCTGTAGGCTCGCAATTTTGCTCCCCACTCCGTCCTGCATTTTGTATTTATGAAATGTTTTTAAAAATTGTTTCAGTCAGTGAAAAATTTTCAAGACGGAAATTTCGGGGTCTCCACTCGCTGTGTAATTAACCACGACCGCTTAGTTATTATATTTTTGTCGAAATGTTGCAACCGTGCTTTGCGTATATACCTGGACGTCGTCCCGTACCCCGGGAACGGATAGGGGCGTTTCGTGGGGGGAGGGAGGGCTTCTGCCTACCTTCACCGTATGTTTGCTGTGTCCGCGCGCCCTGCGGCCCGCGATTTTCCCGAAAATTTTTCTCAGAATTCAAGGGGTGATCGGCAACAACGCGAAAAAAAAGAATAGCCCTCCTCTCCCGTATGAGCATGTATGCATTGTGTTATCAAAGGCGAATATCTCGATTGTGACTATTGCGATCGCCAATGCTCGGCCGGGCTTACTGCGGCAGACATGCAGACACTGATTTTCGCTATTCCGTACTCGAAGTACGACTAAAGGAAAAACGCCCAAAAGTTCGACGAGTAATGGCAATAAACAATTAGAAAAAATCTATAACGCATAATTGTCGGATCTGATTGGAAAGTGAGATATGTATGTAACAAGCGTGGGGTGCAGCATTCGTCGCGTCACTTTGGCCTGAAAATTCCCATATTGGTCCCAAAATAATTTATTTTCCATGGTATTGACGTACATTTGTCCTCACTTTGGCTGAGCTTCGGGGTCCCGAAAGTACCACGATACGGGGCCCCGCCTGTTAATGGGGACCGTAAAAACACTGTTTAAACGTCCCCACCCCGAGAGAGGAGTTCATTTCATTTTTTTCGGGAAATTCCATTATAGCCGCGGGTTGGTGCCTCTGCTATAAACTCCAGCATAATGTCATTGCAAATTTATCGTAATAATGGATAATTTTGGAAAATTGTGACCCTTACAGCAGTAATACTATTTTTTGATTTCTTGCAAAAATAGGCCTAGACTAAAGGAATGTTGAATTTTTATGGCTACAAATAGTTTAGAATGGACCCAAAAAAAAAATTTTTGCCCCTCTCCAAAAGATCGTATTTAAATAACCCATCCAAAGTGGATTTTGGAAAAACCTATTGGTCTCATCAGGAAGACGAAAGTTGGGCGCTCTCTTAGTGCCAAAACTCAGATTTCGCACAGCTCCGTCAAAGCCAATTACGAGCAGTTAATACCATAAGTTCATAGGATTCTCCAAAAAAGCATAATGATCGGCTCAATTACCAAATTATCAGAACATAGTGAAACATAGTGGAGATTTTGTGTTGCAGGCGTGAAATCTTTTTTTAGATTCCGTCCTGTGTGTGTGATGCGCCGTAACTCGATTGAACACATTCTCATAATTATTAGGCTCTGAGTCGAACCGGCATAGCAATTACATCCCCCGAGCGTTTTTGCAGGATTAGGATCTGGTTCCGGGATCTGGTTTTGGCCCCAGATTTGCTTCACGAAAGCAACTATTTTTATCCTCCTATAAACTTTTTTTCTATCAATAGTTTTATTTCCATAGTAAATAAATGCCGATACTCTTTTTGTTTTTTGATTAGGCTCTGGTCTCAAATTTAATTTTTGAGGTACGGTAATGGCGCCCAATGCTCCGACCCCCAAAATTCGAAAATTGTTCTAAAAATTAACAGTGATGCTCACTTTTTACTCAGCATAGAACTGCATTGCCGGCACCGACCCGGTGGTTCATTTGGTACAGGGGTATGAGCGCCCATCGCTTGGGGTCAGAGGTCAAAATGGGGGTTTTATTCAGCGGAAGCAGTGGTTGCTTTTATCTTAACATTCAAATTTCTATCCATTTGGTTTTATTTCATAGCAAAATGATAGATGCATGTGCCTCTTTGTTTTTCGATTAGGGCGCCCCGGTTTTTGAGGTATGGCACCCTCATGGTTCTTCGTGCCGTTCTTCGTCCTGGGCGGCTGAAAAAGTGGTTTAAAAAGGGGGTTTGGGAAAATTGGTTTTACTCTCAACCTATGGTTTTATGGGAACAAGGTGGGCGTCCCTTTGGTACGGGGTCAGAGGTCAAAATAGTGAGTGTTTCTCCATTAGTACCCTTCTGAGATGCAAGGTTATTTTTTAACTTATGTTTTATTCATAACTTTCAATTTTTTTTCTCTTGCATTAGTTTTATTTTCATTGCAAAATGCAATGCCTCGTTTTTGTTTTTCGATTAGTTTCCGGTTATAAAAATTTATGGTTTTGTTACCCTGTCGTTCCTCAACCCCAAAATTTGAAGATTTGTTCTGACGTGTTGGGCAGGTGAGTAGTCTAGGCCTAAGAATTTTGTGGCATGGGAAAAGATTACCCGGGGGCTGTTTTATTTATTGTAACTTGTGCTGAGATTATTGTGGTATGTCTACCACATATAGGTATTCTGTGACTCACATATCACGTGTGTACGAATGCTATCGAGAGCTGATTTGATGGCACACGGTAATGTTGCTATGCTTCCCTACGTTCTGCCCAATAGAGTTATTAGTCATGGTGGAAATGTGTAGCTACAATCTGAGAGTAACCTTTGTTCAGCCTGGTAGTGGTGTGTGCAAACATAAGAAAAAAAACTAAACTATTTCAGAAGTTTCGAAAAAATAACTTGGTGTTATGCTTACATATTTTATATCTGTGATTTATTGAGTTAATTATTGGTAGAGGGGAATTCACTGTCTGGGAAACAGGGAAAATTGAAATTGCAAAAAGTACAGAGAATCATTTGGAAGTGCCATTATTCAAATATCTTGCTCATCATTAGTTTCATTCAAATAGCATAAAATTAGTTTTTAATATGTTATCTGATTTTTGTTCGCTGAGAGCA
>JASANE010028739.1:0-18998 GCA_030248225.1 Trileptium ribeirensis | reverse complement strand
CAGTGTCAGACACACTGTTGACAACAGGGTGTCTTAGACACCCCCATGTTTTTAATAAATTTTTCAACGGTAGCTGGTTACGCGTATTACCACTTGCAACAGTGTCGGGCACACCGTGTATTCTGGCAGTTTTATTGACACTGTTCGGAATTATTTGAGCAATGTTCATATGGGCTAGATACAAATATCGAGAATTTAGGAAAAACTCCACAGGACAGTTGACTAATAAGTAAACTTCGCCATTCGTTACAGACGGTGTACAGTTATAGTTAATTCGCACCAAATTGGTAGCTAAGGTGTGTACGACACTGTCTGAAAAAAATTTAGTAGCTAAGGGTGTGTCGTACACCCTCCGCATTTGATTTACAGTATAGGTGTCACCCTGACTGTCTATACGGTAGGGTCGCGACTACAGGGGGTCAAAAGTTCCAAACAGCGGGGACATTATAACGTGAACGTCGCATTATACCGCATTCTAAACTTCGTCAATACTATGCTTTTTTATTTGTTTACTATGTAAGAATAGCGGCGTGCTGTTTGTTCCCCGTTGCATGATTGCCAGGATTTTTATCTGCAAGTCCCGAAGCGTTATACCGCATTCTAAACTTCGTCAATACTATGCTTTTTTAATTGTTTACTATGTAAGAATAGCGGCGCGCTGTTCCCCGTTGCATGATTGCCAGGAAACAGAATTTTTACATCCGGGTATTTTATGGAATGAATCTTTGCAACACTTGTTTTTCTCTTAATGTTCATCACGCTTTCTCGAATCTTAAGGAAACCACTTGTAGTATATTATATTTCACTCATGTACAACTAACTATAGTTATATATGCACTGAAATTCAATTGACTTAAATTCCTCAAACATTAGTACCACAAGGATGTGTTCACAATGCATCTGATACGATTCAGTCTGATAGAGCATGTGGAATTTTAAAGGATGAGTATTGCATGAGTATACGCAATGTACATGCACACAATATACGGTAAAAGGTTGCTTTGGTCGTATCGTATGCGAGATTCTATGACGGATCAGACAATCAGAGATTTGTGAGCACAGCCTAAGAAAATTTTTAAAAAGCAGGAGGATACTATGCTATAAATCTCTAGCAAATGAAACCCTTAAAGCTAGACATCTCTGGTACATTTCCAATTGAAAATTCGAAACTTTTGTATAGAATTTCCAAGATCTCTTATTCTACGCATCTTGCTGTCATGTACGCTAAAATTTTTGTTATTTGATTTAATTAGATGAGCCGTGAATTCGAAAGACCATGGGTTCGTCTAAATTTCCAAGACATGTCTTACATTGAAAAAGAGTGTGGCTTGTTTGATATTCACGTTCTGTTGTCGGGTTATTGCTTATAATATGCGTTTTACCTGATGGCGCGCCATGAACCCGAAGCAAAATTTTTAATATTCCTGGAAAGAGCTATTGTAAGCCCAAAAAATCTTATATAGGTATATTTAGATTAAAAGCCATTTATAAATTTGAAATTCTGAATCTATTCTGGCAGTATATCTAAAACTATTTCGCACAAATTAAAAGATTTGCAGTGGCATAAAGTTTTTTCAATCATATATTTATATATACGGTAATTGAAAATTAAAATGCTGAAATAAAGATACTAAAGCTTAAGCGAGGTAGATAAAAGCCATTTATAAATATTAAATACTGAATCCATTTTGGTAAATATATTAAAAAAATTTTGTAGAAATTTTAATAGATTTGCAGTAACAAAACTTTTTTAAAACATATTTATATACTAGTGAAGCTCGCTTGCAAGCCAGAATTCGATTGGTGAGAACAATCCCCCGAAGTCTGTTGTAGAAAGCATGCACAAACAAAGCCTACACACAGTACGCAGGTGCAGCATTATATAAACCGTGAGTGATGAGTCATAGTTACGCCCGCCTCTTTTGATAGCCAACGTATGCTGTAGACAAAACATCATACAACGAGTACTAAAACAATGAACTAACATTTTAATTTAATTTCAATAAAACCCTAAATTGACCGTGAAAAAAACGTTAAAAAATTCAAACCGACACTTGAGAAAAATCTCATTTTCATACCAAGTATGAAGCAGAAGTGTGAAAAATATTTGCCACAAAATATTTCTGACATTCGCAATCAGTTTGTTGGCCCAGAAAATCACATATCTGACACTAAAACCAACAATAAGCACACATTTAGGTGCATTTTCCACGACTTTTCACCAAATATGAAATTTGGCGCCAACTGTAAGCTTATAGACTCCAGATTGGGAAGTAGTTGAAAAACTTGTTATATATCATTGGAAAGCCCTGGTAGAGCTACATGGAATAGGCCTATTAGTTTGCGGATATCTAGTTTACTTATTGAGAAAAGTCGCAAAAACTGGAGGGGCGCCCGAAAAATGGGCCAAAATGACGTTATTTTGCCCCATAACTTTTCCCACGGAAAAAAATTAAAAAATCGGGCTCCGTCACTACACCTAAATCTATCATTGCGGTTCGAATGAGTTATCTTGCATCAAAATACGCCCATACGTTATCGAGATCCAGGTACGACAGACACACACAGACAGGACCTCCTCAACCCCACCTCCAGAGCCAAAATTGAAAATTCTCGTTCCACTGGCTCGCTTCGCTCGCGAGTGGAATGAGGAATGAGCTCGCTTCGCTCTCTCATTCCACTAGAATTCAATAAATTAATTGAAAATTAAAATATCGGAATAGAGATACTATCGCATAAGCGAGGTAGATGTACATTTAAAACTACAAACTTATATTTACGATTTGCCATAATATAACATTTATAAATCGTATATTAATTTATATATATACGTTTGCGTCGTTGCGAGTGAGGTAGTTAGCCTGATTTAAAATTTAATTTAAGATTGCTAAATTTCAAAAGTTTATTAGTTTTAATTTCGAATATAGAAAGTCAACTTTGCATCCTAATATTATATATCTTCAAGTGCGTAACATTAACATATGTCTGTAAAATATATAATAAAACATAAATATATATATATATATATAAAGATATATTATATAATAAATATAACATATCTATAATAAAAAGAAATATATACCATTTTAATTGAATTCACATGGAATTAATTTTGTTCAATATTATATTATTGGCACGGAGCGAGCGAATCGAGCGTATGAGGAAATTCTGAAAGTTTTTTCTATCATTCATTCGATTTGATTTCATTTCGTTCATAATAATACCAATAATTATAGTAAACACTTATAGCAACAACAACAACAATATTTATTGATAATCATTGGCATAACATTAAGACATATGAGTTAAACAAGAAATATCAAATGTAATAATATAAACGTTATGACCATCAATAAAAATAAAGGTTAGAAAGGGAGCAAAACCGTTTACTTCTAACCTAATTTAATTAACGATCGAAGTGTAGTAAAGTTCTCAAATTTACTTTTTTCAGAGGTTGGCTAAAATTGCAGGAGTTGCTGCATTTTCCAGTGCTTTCGAGTCAACATTTTCAGCTGGTGAATTCCATATGTCAATGGTTCTAGAAATATAACTGTGTTTCAAAGTATTTGTACTAAATTTTAGCTTTTTTAGTCTCAGTTGGTGTCCTTCTAGTCTCATAATTGCTAATTTGGTGCTGGAAAAATTCGCCACAGGCATCGATTCAAGAGGTTCTAGACCGAGATACTCAAGACTCTGTGGGTAACTGATTTGTTCAATCTTGAGTCGGGTAAATAGTCTCCTAGTGAAGTATCGCTGTACTTTTTCGAGTAGGTCAATGTCAGTTAAGTATGATGGAGACCATACTTCAGAAGCGTATTCAAGTATTGGTCTTACATAAGTACAATATGATAACAAGAGTAAGTCTTTGTTATTGTTAATAAAACATCGAAAAATCATATTTATCACTTAGTACGCTTTAGTTGCAATTATTTGGCAATGGGAATGGTTTTTCAGAGAACTGCTAATATTAACACCAAAATCCCTTATTATTTCGCCGTTGGCGATTTGCTTATCGTGTATGGTGTAGTTAAGCTCAGGGTTTCTTTTGCCAATGTGCAATATACTACATTTATCATCAGAAATTTTGAGTTGCCACTAATTTGCCCATTTTTCTAGAGAATTCAGATCACTTTGTAATGCTAAATTATTTCGACTGCAAGATTCTTTAGGTATTTTACAATACAATTTAACGTCATCAGCGAATATACGACAAGAGACAATACACAAATTAGAATCAATATCATTAATATACAGCAAAAAAAAGAGTTGGACCCAATACGCTGCCTTGCGGGATACCGCTAGTGACTGAGAAATGGTCAAAAAAGTATTATTTATTTTTACGCGAAATGATCTGTTAGACAAAAATGCTGAGAGCCAGTTTCGTAATTTACCGGTGATACCGAAACTGCCAAGCTTGGCTATTAATTTGGGGTGGGAAACAGTATCAAACGCTTTAGCAAAATCAATGTATGCACCGTCAACAAACTCACTGGAGTCTGCGATTTTGGACCAGTCGATAACGCATTCTAATAGTTGGGTACAAGTCGATCGTCGTGCAAGAAAGCCATGTTGATTTTTGCTAATTAAGTTTTGCGAAGTTAAATGTTTAATTAAAAAACAATTTACAATATTTTCCATTACTTTGCAACAATTACTTATGAGCGAAATTGGACGATAGTTCTTGGGGTCGGAACTATTTCCATTATATAGCGCCTATTTCAAGAAACGTTACACAGGCGCGTTTTATACATACGGTGAGTGCCAAAATATATACGTTTTCAGTCTGCTCGTAAAATGTAGTCGTGTTATGCGGCGTTCTCGTTATAATGTCCCGAACGTTTGGAACCTATGTACACCACACAGTGTGTGGCACACTGCTGACAACAGGGTGTCTTAGACACCCCCACGGGTACCTTTTTTCAAAGGTAGCTAGTTACAGGTATTACAACTTCTCGACGGTGTCAGGCACACCGTGTTTCATTACGATTCGCGCTAGTAGAATTTGAACGAGCAGTAGGTTTCGCCAGAATAAGAGGTTCCCTGGTGCAAGGTTCGGTCGAGGGCGAAGCAGTACAGATTGACGAAGTAACAGGAGATGTTACACCTGCAGTAGGTGAAGCCGCTGATAGTTGTTGGCGACGTGGCGGAAGACCGAGGCGGACTCGGGCAGAATCATTAAGTATGAAGCGTCGGTACTCGACGCTAGAAGGCTAGAAGGATGATTCTGTCACAGACTATAGCAGTGCTCTGCTAATGACAACGTGAAATGCTGCGTCAGCTGACTTGGTTGCAACAGGAAAGACATGCAACGGAGTTATTCCGTTTAAAACTATCATATGAGTGATGTATTGAGCCGTTGTATTCGTTTTGAAGCGACGAACTAGGAGATGCGCCCGCGGAGATGGACGCGCTGCTACATTTGATGATGCAGCTCCTGAGCCGGTAGAGGTTTGAAGTCTAGATCGGTTTTCACGTAAGACCTACTGATGACGCGAATGCACTGTGTTGTTGCCACCGCTGGTCAGGTGGAAATTCGTGTTATACTTGTCATTCTTATAGTGGCGGTACGGTCGGACAGTGTTGAACGCATCTCGACAGCAGCCGGTGTATCATTCGCAGTTTCGAGTTGCTGAGCCCATGATGAGCCGTCAGTGGGCTGTTGTATGTCGTTGCTTCCTTTCAGAAGACTGATAGCTTGTTGGAGTAGTCGCTGATCGTGCACGAACGGTAGATCTCGCCCCACAAGCAATCCAGTGACTCGAGTGAATTCATTACAATATATCTTTGGCTATACTTAGGTTAAGTAAAAATAATCTGGTGTAATGCACCAGCACGTACTATTCTTTGTTCTTGAGCCTGAAGTAAGCACCCAGTAGGCAATGTCTCACTGAATGCAATTGGGTTAGAGTTCATAACCCATATTCAAATGATCAGATGTCGAAAAACCTTTTTGTTGAAAAGTAAAAGTGATGATGTGTCCTTTAGTTGAACGCGTTGAGCTCCGACCCTATATTCAGCTTCCAAATGGCAGACAGATTTTTTAAGGATTCTTTGCCAAATATAGCAATGTTGGTACTAGGTTTTCGCAGTTCATATCTCGTGACACAGGCCTGCGAATCAGTTCCGCGAAATCTACCACTAGCTATCATGCCACATCAGCTCAATTAGACCAACAAATCTGCTGACCAGGAATTTTTGTGGAGCCACTGCCTGGGACGCTGTGGCCCGAATATGGCTTGTCGATAAATAATGCTTTTTTTAAATTTCACTGCGTTATTGTTCGTGTTTTTACCTTACGATGAGTGTTTGTTAGGTGATCAAACACACTGGATACGATGGTTTTGCTACTTAGAGTCCAACTTGACTAAATTATACATTTTCATGGAGTCTCAAGGGTTTTACTGTAGGCGAACACGATTTCCAAATGTTGTGCGTTTTCATTTGTGTGATTATGTATTACGTGCAAGTGCAGGGCATCAAGAATGGTTTATATAATTATTTCTGAAGGCTGGATATAATGGAGCCCAGTACGCATATTTCATGCCTATTCATGGGTCTTCAATCGGTTTAGGCTTATACGTAATCGAATTGCAGTAAAGATTTCTATAAATATTTCTACATCAATTATATACTTATATATTTCAAATAATCTCCTGTCACATCGGTTGTACTGCCGTGCGGTTATATTTTCAGACTAAGTATGCCGGTTTCCTGACGGGTAAAACCACGAGAATGTCTTATTGCTGTGAAAAAAGCATTATGACAAGTAAATTCATTAATATACCACAGACTAGATAGTTATAGGTAGAGATATTTAGGGTAGACAAAATTTTCACATGGTGGATCCCTTGTAGCGTAGTCAACGGGTTCTTTATAGCTTAGTAATAATCATCACAAATCTATGGGTAAATTTTACGATAACTTCTAATGTAAACAAAGATAAACAACATCAGTTTTAAGAACTGCTACACTATGCTGAGCCAGCTATATTTGCTATCTCGACATACAGTATTGTCGAATATAGCACATTTATAACTGCTGTGAAATCGTTCTGGGATAGCTCGGTCGGCATAGCCAGAAAGCAGAACACGTGCCTGCGTACTATAATTCGGGAAGTCGTGGATTCGAATGCTCCCACCCAGGCCAACGGTTCAGCCGACTTTTTTGATGTTCTTTTTGTCGTCAAGCACCTACCGCAAGACCCAAATAAAAAATGTTTACCTAGCAAGTATAACTTGTTTGAAATGATATGAAGAATATTTCCATATGTATCCTTGAAGCATGTTTGTCTTCCGCAAAACTAATAGTACCCAGTAATGCGGCGTTCACGTTATAATGTCCCTGCTGTTTGGAACATCTGTCCCTCTGTAGTAGCTACCCTACCGTATCGACAGTCCGGACCACACCCACAGCGTAAATCAATTTGCAAAGGTTTACGACACACTCCCACCCACTGCGTTTTTGTTTACGGTACAATTTCGCGCGATTTAACAGTAATGGAAACTGTGTGTAGTTAATGCAATGTATGTAGTCACTTGTGCTTTATAGGTTTTTAAAAATATCGATTTGAATCTAGACTATAAGCATGTTAACGAGCCTATACCGTACGCCGTCAATAAAACTGCGAAGAAGACATGGTGTGCTTGACGACGTCGAAAAGTGGCGATACCACAAGCTAGCTACCATTGAAAAAAATTATAAACACATGGGGTGTTTAAGACACCTTGTTGTCGCCAGTATGTTTGACACTGTGTGTGGTACCTAGGTTCCTCTCGTTGGAGACATAACATGAACGTTCCATAATATCTGCAACTTGTATTATTATAAATATATACCTGGAGATGCCTTTTATTTGAAAATTAATCTACTAAGTCACTGTAATCCCGGAAATTCTGTACCATATCTTGCATTTTTTGTGTGATTTGCAGCCAACCTGGAGTTTTAATCAAAAGCTTGAGCAGTGGATTTTTGTGAAATTTTGCTGGACACCCAATTGATCTTATGCGTGAGTAAACTTATGATGACGCCACCAACAATCGTGTTTTGTAATTACCGATGTCGCCTCGCAAACCCTTGTTACGGAATTTTGGCTAAATTTCATTTTGTTTTTAGCTACCGAAAATTGGCAAAATCAAATTTAAATGCCAGAAATTATTCCTTATGTTCGAACAGAATTTCGACATTTTAAATTTGCGTAATTATTTAAATTTGGACTATTCAGTGCTCGCGAATAAATTTTATGCAGAAGTGACGCCACAAGCAAATCGATGCTATAGTTAAGCTCTTGGTGTTCGCCAACTAACCTGTTGAATTAAAATTCGACAACTTTTCGTTCTCTAAAATTTGGGTAAATTTGCTTAAATTTTCGCTAACACAAAATCGATAGAATTCAGTTACGAGCATTGTGTTCGCGAACAGTTTTACGTAGAATTTCAATTAGCCGAAAAGCCTTCCGTAACAATTTTTATACAAAATCACAAAATAGGATGGTTGGCGGGGTCGCATTAAGTTTGCTCGGGCATTACTCATTATATAAGTACTGCTATTTTAACCCATCAATGAGGCTTTAACTAATTGTGTGAAGTTTCGCAAAACTAACAGCAGCGACACAATTTCAGCAAGTCGTGGATGTACGATAAATATAAAAAGGCTGTGATCACATATGAACAAATTGCAAAAATGAATCACAATTTATACTGCCAAGAAATGTATAATTATTTCATTAAACATTTATAAGACGTAATCGTAACAATATTGAAAATTTGTATATTTATCATCGTTGACGTTTCATCAAAATAAAATTAAAATTAATTAAAATATTAATATAAGAGAAAATTAATAAATAATTAAAGAAACTACAAAAATTAAACTAAATATATAATATGTAGCTTCAATAATTTCACATAAAATTAAATTGAATAAATTAAATTTAAATTTTAAAATTAAGTGACTTTAGTAAGCAATTAAATGCTTATACTTAATACACTTAGCATTGCCTTATGCTTAAAAGTGTAGTGTAATCATGCTTCATTTTAGCAAAAGTTGATACTTAATATTAAGCATTATTAATAACTGACGTAATAGTATAATTATGGTAAATAATTGAAGTAGCAAAAGCTAAACTAAAAAACCTACTTATTATTTAGTAGTTTTAGGCTTAAATTTTAAATGTGCAAGTGTTCTAAATTTTTAGGAAGTCAAAATTTCCTCATTGACCATATTTTTTACCAATTTTATAAATTTTTGTCATTTTTCACTTTATTTTAACCATTATTAGCTGAAATTTTTCACGCACTCCAAAGCGCGAGGCGATGGGAGCATAGGTGGGATGCATGGGAGAGGGAGCGCGGAGCCTTCAAGGGAGGCAAATGTAAATTGTCGGGTCTAACCTTTAGGGGTAACTCGTCTTACCCACCTCCATCGAAACCTATGCATTGCGTAATTGCACACACAACTAAATAAAAATAGCCATTTAAAACCTTGAATGAAAAAACCGTGGTGTGTTTATAACCAAAAGTTTACAGTTTTTTGAGCATCTATTGCAGATACAAAATTATCTTCTTATAACAAGAGTGTAAAACAGCAGTACATAAACTACTTCAACAACTAATTCTACAATCACAATTTCGTATCATTAATTAGATTGGATCGAAATTTATTAAGTTGAAAATTTCTGGTTATGTTTTACGAAGTGTTGTGAAAAAATTATTTGACTATAGCATCCAAAGTAGCACTAAATTTGGGCAATGCATCCAACACCAAAGTAATTTTAACCTAATATAACAATAGTTGCCGAAAATTTCATTTAATTGCCTTCAACAATATTCTTTAAGTTTGCAATATAAGTCAACGTAAAACATTCATTTTACTGAAATTTTAAGTGGACTTAATCTTGTTATCCGTTATTTATTGTAAGGTGTGCGCGTCTAGGGCCATGTCCTGGAACATAGTCGAATAAGTGTCGTGGAAGAAAGACACGTTTTGACACAGCAGATTCCGGCAATGCAAAATGAAATGCACAGCCTAACTAAGGTTGTAAAGTTCGTTGGGAAATGATGTCAAAATAAATTGGGAACGTGCCTCATTGCGGAAACAAGAAGCCAGTGGCTCACATTGATAAAATCTTTGTAGTCTTATGGTACTGAGCTATGTTTGAACAGCGACTGTTTCTGGATCGCTATGTTCTACGGGTTGCTGAAGCAATAGTTCACGAATTCAGCGCCTTCGCCAGCTTGACATCTTTCCTGTACAAGCCGGATCTCTACGCTCGCTGTCTCTATGTCTAATTTTGATAGACCGGCGCTTAGCTATCATATTTATTTTGTTAACTAGCTTCCGTGATACTCAATAGCTCATCATTTTGGTTTTACAATCCGATGTAGCGTTTATGTGTTTTGTATGTTTTACAAACATTGAAAGCACTTCCTATAGCAATATGAAAAACAGTTTTTAAATCTATATAAATTGATACATTGGGTTTTTGATAACTATTTATACACATTTCGTCAAATGTTTTACAAACATTGAATTGAAAAATGTCCTGTCCGACTTGGCTCAGATCAACCATAAGTCAACTATATTCGTAGCGAATTAAGTCATTGCAAGTTGTGTCGTTCACAAAGTTAATTCCAAGCTGCTTTTTGTCCAACCTATACTAACACTGCTGAGAAAGAGCCAGATTTTTAGGCTAGGCTGGGCCAGGCTGTCCTGTTCGCCTTGGCTTTGCTCAACCATAAGTCAACTATATTCGTAGCGAATTAAGTCATTGCAAGTTGTGTCGTTCACAAAGTTAATTCCAAGCTGCTTTTTGTCCAACCTATACTAACACTGCTGAGAAAGAGCCAGATTTTTAGGCTAGGCTGGGCCAGGCTGTCCTGTTCGCCTTGGCTTTGCTCAACCATAAGTCAACTATATTCGTAGCGAATTAAGTCATTGCAAGTTGTGTCGTTCACAAAGTTAATTCCAAGCTGCTTTTTGTCCAACCTATACTAACACTGCTGAGAAAGAGCCAGTTTTTTAGGCTAGGCTGGGCCAGGCTGTCCTGTTCGCCTTGGCTTTGCTCAACCATAAGTCAACTATATTCGTAGCGAATTAAGTCATTGCAAGTTGTGTCGTTCACAAAGTTAATTCCAAGCTGCTTTTTGTCCAACCTATACTAACACTGCTGAGAAAGAGCCAGATTTTTAGGCTAGGCTGGGCCAGGCTGTCCTGTTCGCCTTGGCTTTGCTCAACCATAAGTCAACTATATTCGTAGCGAATTAAGTCATTGCAAGTTGTGTCGTTCACAAAGTTAATTCCAAGCTGCTTTTTGTCCAACCTATACTAACACTGCTGAGAAAGAGCCAGATTTTTAGGCTAGGCTGGGCCAGGCTGTCCTGTTCGCCTTGGCTTTGCTCAACCATAAGTCAACTGTATTCGTAGCGAATTAAGTCATTGCAAGTTGTGTCGTTCACAAAGTTAATTCCAAGCTGCTTTTTGTCCAACCTATACTAACACTGCTGAGAAAGAGCCAGATTTTTAGGCTAGGCTGGGCCAGGCTGTCCTGTTCGCCTTGGCTTTGCTCAACCATAAGTCAACTATATTCGTAGCGAATTAAGTCATTGCAAGTTGTGTCGTTCACAAAGTTAATTCCAAGCTGCTTTTTGTCCAACCTATACTAACACTGCTGAGAAAGAGCCAGATTTTTAGGCTAGGCTGGGCCAGGCTGTCCTGTTCGCCTTGGCTTTGCTCAACCATAAGTCAACTATATTCGTAGCGAATTAAGTCATTGCAAGTTGTGTCGTTCACAAAGTTAATTCCAAGCTGCTTTTTGTCCAACCTATACTAACACTGCTGAGAAAGAGCCAGATTTTTAGGCTAGGCTGGGCCAGGCTGTCCTGTTCGCCTTGGCTTTGCTCAACCATAAGTCAACTATATTCGTAGCGAATTAAGTAATTGCAAGTTGTGTCGTTCACAAAGTTAATTCAAAGCTGCTTTTTGTCCAACCTATACTAACACTGCTGAGAAAGAGCCAGATTTTTAGGCTAGGCTGGGCCATGCTGTCCTGTTCGCCTTGGCTTTGCTCAACCATAAGCCAACCGTTGTCGTATAAAGTTAGTTTAGCTTGGCTTATTATGATAACATGCGGGGATCTTCGGGGCTTTTCAAAACTCCTTATCATAATAATAATTGCTTTCAACTCATTAATATTTAACCCTTTAACACATACAGTTGTTCGACAACACATAATTACGTTTGAATGTGTTGTACTAACAACATTCGGCGAATACTGCACGATTGCGCGCGTGCTCTTGTTCGCTGGCTTAAAGGATCCGAACAATAGCTACGAGATTGCTCAGTGGTTAGTTAGCAAGGGTGACTTTCAGCAGACCATTCGGAGTTCGATACCTCGCCGCGACCAATAATTGTTCTTCGATACTTAAATTGTTAATTAATTCAGAACGTAAACGGTTAAAAAAGGATATGTAATATTACAAGGCAACATAAGAACAAGGTAGTGTAATATTGTGTTGATTTTAGAGCTTTTACGCCCCAAGTTGAGATAAGCTTGGCTGTTTATGCTGTTAGCTGAATATTGCACTTCAGTTTCTATAACTGTGATAGTTTTTTATAGAAAAAGCATTTAAGAGGCGACTCCCAGCTATTCCATATCTACTTGGCTCGTCTCGGCTTTCATCAGCGGTTCTAAAGCTTGGCTCTGCCAACTTCTTTACATGTCATGGGAGGATTTGAGCTTTAGAAAGCTGACTAAGCTGTGTCTAGAACCTCAATTCTCACGTCTTTTTGACAGGAACCAAAAATAGATTTTGTAAGTGGCGTAGGCTAAGGCAAAACTTTTGTAAGTAATAAAATGCGTTCTCTCCGCATATTTTCTCCGAGAAGGGCATAACATATAGCATAACCCCACGTATTGTTTCCACGATCCTGCTTTTGTTCTCCGGTCTATATCTACTGAATAGTCTTTTTCACAAAACTGTCGTTTGGATGCAGAGACATCAATGAAAAGCAGATTGGCCTTCAAAAATGATTACATACGCAGTTGCATAGCCTGCCTCCACGTTGATTTCCACGATCCTGCCCTTATTCTCTGGTCTATATCTGTGAACTAGTCATTCTCACAAAACTGTTGTTGGAATGCAGAAACATCATTTAACAGCAAATTGATGTTCAAAAATGATTAAAATAGCAGCTGTACGGCAACTAATATTAAAAGCTACACGATGTGCAATTGTTTGCTAGTTAGAACGATGAAGTTAGTAAAACTGTGCAAAAACTTGCTTGCAATTCGTCGGCGTTACTTAAACGCTGTTCTATATTCGAGAATCATTCTTTTCAGGGCATAAGCTATGTAAATATGAAAAGTTGGACTCTGTAAAGTTGCACGATTTCATAAACATTAAAATGTGAAAACTGGCCGAAACTTCTTAGGGTTCAAAGACATTAAAACCGGAACGCGCTTACAACTGCCTTGCACGCCCTCCTTCCTCTCCAGCCGACCGACCTTGACCCAGGTACCCCTTGCCACCACAGACCTTGAGCATGTATTAATACCTTGGTACAGATCTACGTACAATAATATTTATAATTCCAATTGCATTACAGAAAAAGAGACTGCAATATTAACAATTAGCGTGCTACGATGTAGCCTGGTAACGTAAAGGTGAACTTACAGAAGCTGAGGTTGGGATGCGAAAACTTCAGGAATGCTTCGTGCCAATGGCAAGGTGCTGACTGTTTGAGTTTTGGATTAGGAGAACTGTTTGAAATAGCATATTTACCGTGATACGGCTTAAAATAGTGGACTCATTGAAATACCTCTGCTTCCAAGGTTTAAAATTAGAAATCGTTTTCAAATATTTTTCTACTAATATTTGTAGGCTTGATTAGATATGTTAATTTAACTTTCTGATAGGGGACAATGTAAAACAAATAACCAAAAACCCAACTCTGGTAGCAGTAAGAAAATAACTATACCACATCTATCATAATCATTTGACGAGATGTGGATAAAGATTTATCGGAAACCCAATGTATTAATTTTTGAATACAAGCCTGTCCCAGGTTTGCCTAAAAATCTGGCTCTTATTCAGCTGTGTTAATGTAAGTTGAAGGAGCAACGTGGAACTAATTTTGTAAAGCACACAATTAGCAATGACCTAGTTCGCAGTGGACTGCTTAACGATTGTAATAACAGCTTTTGTAAATATTAATCTTGAAAAATTAAATGTATACATTTATATTCTAAAATATTTGAAAATAACAAAAATCGAATTTCTCTTTGACAGAATTATTTTTCAAAAACCTCTCCGGCGGTCCTCTCTGAAAACGGTGTAGTTGTTTTAAAACACAAACAAAATCAACTATTTCTTCTTGTTGCAGTTAAATTATATTCTAAAATATTTGAAAATAACAAAAATCGAATTTCTCTTTGACAGAATTATTTTTCAAAAACCTCTCCGGCGGTCCTCTCTGAAAACGGTGTAGTTGTTTTAAAACACAAACAAAATCAACTATTTCTTCTTGTTGAAAGTTAAATTATATTCTAAAATATTTGAAAATAACAAAGAAATAGAATTTCTCTTTTTGACAGAATTATTTTTCAAAAACCTCTTACGGCGGTCCTATCCTGAAAACGGTGTACGTTGTTTTGCAAAACACAAACAAAATCGACTATTTCTTCTTGTTGCAGTTAAACTACATTTATATATATATATATATATCTGTATACAGAAAAATCCGTATTAAATGTGATTCAGCGTATATTAAGAAACGTTATAACGAAGAGAGGTCTGTGAAATCTGAAAATAAAATGTGTATTATTTTCTCTTATTTTATAATGTAATATATATTTTTGCACACAAAGTGCTATATATATTTACACATCTACTCAAGTATTATAAACATTATATTCTATATCTATACATATAAATGTATATGTATATGCGAATTTAAATACATTTATAACATTCATTATTTAAACTAATTTGGTGTCTTTTTATTCTTAAAAGGTGCAAAATGCGACGTTGCGGAATATTTGAGAAAAAAAGTAGTATATAGTCGGCAAAATCGGCAACTACAGAGATAGAAGGTGGTCCTGGAAAAGTTTTATACCTCCACAACGAATATATAATACTTACACTGGTGTTCTCAAACTCAAAGATTGTAGAAAAAAAACTCAAATTGTTTGTCAAAAGTGTTTATTCTTGTGTTTTTTTTCTATTTTTTTGTCCAATTCTGAAATTCAATACACCAAAAGATAATATTGATAAATTATTATTATTTAAGTATACTTAATTATTAAGTTGTAGCAGAAGAACATACATACATCCGGCCATATTGATTGTTCCACATTATCATTTTATTATTTTGACACTTATTATTTAACTTAAGAAAAAACTTTTTTTAAGTGTGACTGATTTTTAATTTAAGTCGTCGTTCGGAAGAAAAACGGTGTTGTACAACAAAAAACATGTTGTTGACAAAATTTAGGGTTGACAAATATTTATGTAATTAAAGACACGCTGAAATAGTATATCGGATGTACTTTATGCGGAAACTACGATAAAATGTGTGCAGCGGTATTTAGAAAAAGCAAAGTTGTATTCCGGTTCATTTGTTGATTATAAATAAGTTTTATTTGCGATTTGACTCTATTTGAGTTAACTTTTAGGCTAAAATTGATTTGACAGATATTTGACAGATATGACTAATTAGATTTACACCAATTCAATTTATTAGACCTAACTGGTATCAACTCCAGGTAAACCAAATTAATATACATGAACTGAAAGTCACTTTTTTTGAAAAAAACAATATATTGAATTATTCGTTCATGTATATGGTTTCGGTTAGCTCAACTGTTCAATTTTGCCAAAGAACATGACTTAATATTCATATAATTCCATATTTGTTTCCAATCAGTCTCATTTAAGTTCGAACAAATGAATTTAAATCTGCTGAAATTGTATTTTTTGGTGAAATTAAAATCAGTTATGACACCAGAAGTGAAGCTAATACCCAACCCAATCGGAAATAAAACCATAATTTACGTATTGAAACGGAATGAAATGAAACGGACTTTAGTTTTCTTTTTACCAGTCTAGTTGACCACGTGTTTCTAAACAGGTTATTCCGTGCTTCCGCATCTGGCTAAAAGAAGCTAGTGATAAATTAATTAACGAAACACTTTTATGCTTTTCGACTTGTGAGAACAAAGGAAATTTTGGTGTGAAAGGGTTTGAAACAAAATAGTTTTCATAATTAGAGTATCTCTAAATAATAATAATTTATCAATATTATCTTTTCGTGTATCAAATTTCAGAATTGGACAAAAAAATAGAAAAAAAAACACAAGAATAAAACCCTTTGACAAACAATTTGAGTTTTTTTTCTAGGATATTTAAGTTTGAGAACACCAGTGTAAGTATTATATATTCGTTGTGGAGGTATAAAACTTTTCCAGGACCACCTTCTATCTCTGTAGTTGCCGATTTTGCCGACTATATACTACTTTTTTTCTCAAATATTCCGCAACGTCGCATTTTGCACCTTTTAAGAATAAAAAGACACCAAATTAGTTTAAATAATGAATGTTATACAATGTCTTTAAATTCGCATATACGTATACATTTATATGTATATAAATATAGAATATAATGTTTATAATACTTAGTAGATATATATAAATATATATACATATATATCAAAAATACTATATTACATTATAAAATAAGAGAAAAATAATACACATTTTATTTTCAGATTTAGCAGACCTCTCTTTATAATTTTTCTTAATATACGCTGAATATGCGGATTTTTCTGTATACAGATATATATATATATATATAAATGTAGTTTAACTGCAACAAGAAGAAATAGTTGATTTTGTTTGTGTTTTAAAACAACTACACCGTTTTCAGAGAGGACCGCCGGAGAGGTTTTTGAAAATATGATTTCTCAAAAGAAATTCGATTTTTGTTATTTTCAAAATATTTTCAAAATATAATTTAACTGCAAAAACAAGAAGAAATAGTTGATTTTGTTTGTGTTTTAAAACGACTACACCGTTTTCAGAGAGGAGCCCGCGGAGATTTTTGAAAAATAATTCTTTCAATGATAAATTAGATTTTTGTTATTTTCAAATATTTTATAATATAATTTAACTGCAACAAGAAGAAATAGTTGATTTTGTTTGTGTTTTAAAACAACTACACCGTTTTCAGAGGAGCGGCGGAGAGGTTTTTGAAATAATTCTGTCAAAGGGAGTATTTTGTTATTTTGAAATATTTTCAAATATAAATGTATACATTTAATTTTTTTCAGAGATTAATATTTCAAAAGTGTTGTACAATGCGTTAAGCTTCCGTGCGAACTAGGTCATTGCTAATTGTGCTTTACAAATTTAGTTCCCACGTTGCTCTTACATTAACGCACTGAATAAGAGCCAGATTAGGCAAACCTGGGACGCTTATAATTTCAAAATTAATCATTGAGTTCTTTACAATAAATATTATCGCATCTCGGTCAAACTAACAATAATGTCGTCTAGTTATTTTCTTACTGCTACCAGAGTTGGGTTTTTGTCTTTTTGTTTTACATATCAGAAAGTTAAATTAACATATCTCATAAAGCCTACAAATATTAGTAGAAAAATATTTGGAAAACGATTTCTAATTTTAAACCTTGGAAGCAGAGGTATTTTTCAATGGTCCCCTATTTTAACCGTATCGCGTTGAATATGCTATTTCGAACGGTTCTCCTAATCCAAACAGTGGCACCTTGCCATTGGCAGCCGAACCGTTCCTGAAGCTTTCGCATCCCAACCTCAGCTTCTGCTGAGTTCACCTTTACATTACCAGGCTACCTGGTCAGCACGCTAATTGTTAATATTGCAGTCTCTTTTTCTGTAATGCAATTGGAATTATAGGATGTTATTGTACGTAAGAATCTGTACCAAGGTATTAATACATGCTCAGAGGTCTTTTTTGTGGTGGCAAGAGGGTACCTGGGTCCGAGGTCGGTGGCGTGGAAGGAGGGGCGTGCAAGGCAGTTGTAAGTTTGCCTTTAATGTCTTTGAACCCTAGAGCAGCCAGTTTCACATTTTTAAATGTTTATGAAATATGCAACTTACAGAGTTCCAACTTTTTCATATATTTCAGTAGCTTATGCCCTGAAAAGAGAAATCAATTCTCAAATATGGGAACAGCGTTTAGCGCCCAAAAACAAATTGCAAGAGCAAGTTTTTGCACTACTAACTTTCATCGTTCTAACTGCCCACAAACAATTGCAGCATATATAACTTTGATATTAGTTGCCATTACACTGTATTTTTAATCATTTTTGAACATCAATTTGCTGTTAAATAATGTGCATTCAACAACAGTTTTGTGGGGAGTGGCTCGTTCACAGATATAGACCGGGGATGAGGGCAGGATCGTGAAAATCAACGTGGAGGTCACAGGTGTGTGCCGACTTTTTGCGTCTGTAATCAGTTTTTTGAAGGCAAATTTTGTTTTCATTGATGTCTCTGCATCCGAACGGACAGTTTTTGTGAAAAGAATTATTTCGGTGATTGCAACCGGAAAAAAAACAAAAGCAGAATCCTGAAACAATACGTGGGGTTATGCTATATGTTCTGTTTCTGCAAAAAAAAAAATACGGAGAGAAAACGCATTTTATTACTTTTACAAAACTGCTAGCCGCCACTTCAAAATCTATTTGGTTCCTGTCAAAAATCGTTCTAGACACAGTTTAGTCAGCTTTCTAAAGCTCAAATCCTCCCATGGTGTTGGGAGGAGTTGGCAGAGCCAAGCTTAGAAGTTCTGATAAAAGCCGAGACGAGCCCCGAGCTGTGGAATAGCTGCAAAGTCGCCTCTTAATGCTTTTAGGAAAAAATTAGCAGGGTTATAAAAACTGAAATACAAATATTCAGCTAACAAGTAAACAGCCAAGCTTGTAGCTTGCAAGACTTAAAAGCTCTAAAATCAGCAATACGTGGT